>JAYKAV010002777.1:1914319-1985603 GCA_035582835.1 Phoebastria nigripes
ACTTAGGACACAAGCATCAACGTTGCTGGAGTGAAAAAAAAAAAAAAAAGAAAAAAAAAAAAATTGAATGAGCTGTCTACTACTTTAACATCAGAAGGAATAAGACCAATTAGACTGATTAGTCTCTTCTGAAGAAAGAATGACCACAGCTAGACGCTTGGATAATCAGCGTATCACAAAATTTGAGAGAGTTCCCTGATCCCCAACAAATAAAAGAAGGAAGCTGTTTAGAAGTAGCTACAGGTAATGAATTGCACATCTACTTGCTCAACTCTCCTCCAATGAACAATTTGCAGGACGAGGGATTTACAATACTGATAAAAATAAAAAAAAGTAAGGACACTACTACTTTAGAAGCTTCCCTTACAATCCCTTTCAGAGAATGTTTCAATTTTTCTTTGAATAAAATGTGTCAGCACACATTAATCATGGCTCTACCACAGAATCAAGAAGTCATTCTGCCACCTCTTACAGTATTTGTCATCAAGTCAATATTTAGAATTACTGACAACCACTTAAACAATTAATTTAATGTGAGAACCCATAAAAGTAATTATTTTTTCTTTAATAAAGCAGCCAAACTGATACAACTGTAATTAAAATATTATAATGATGCAAGGCTACAAAACCAAGTATATACTTACAATGTACTTTTTACAGAATTGCGGATCCTAGATTTCCTAAAAGGCAAGGCAAAAAGGCCTCAAGAAGTCAAGGAATGTTTTCCACAAAAATAGTAAACAATTAACCACTGTTAAGAGTACGATATTCCAATCTGATGAACAAAGTGCCTTATTATATAATCTGATAAAATTAATTTTGCTGGAGCATTCTTCTGACAGCATTAAGCACATAACATCAAAATTTAGGTATGGAATGTTTGCTTGTGATGGTGGTGTTTTTTTAAATCACAAATTGTAAGTGAGTGAAATTTATCCACACATTAAATCTTTACTCCAGTGCAAGTTTTTGGCATCGTTTGGTTTTGAGCGGGATTTTTTTTATTTGGGGTTTGGCGGGCTTTTTTTTTTTTTTTTGAGACACAGTTACTCCTGAAACCACTTTTCACACATGAAAGTGTGGAGAAGTTAGACACACATTTCATTTGAAGATTTCTGGTGGCCAACCCCTAATTTCCAGTAATCTTGGTTCACTGGATATTCTCTTCCAATTTAAGATTGCAACAGCACTGATAAAGCTGGACAATCACCATGCTGCTGCATTTCATTTCCAGCACTTAAGATCCATGTTCTCCCAAATCCTGTTTGAGTCAAGACAGCTCCAACACCGAGCCTTTTCTTGGTCTGCCTGTCCTACCACCTGGCACAGGGCATCTGCTAGTCTTTTACAGAAGTGGGACCCCATAACCAGTCAGAAAATCTTTGTATTGTCTTCAGCATGTTTTTCTCTGGAAAACTTCAGACTGCTGAATATTCCAGGTCTGAAGAATATACCAGGCTATCCCTAATCAGCTGGCAGGGTGAGGCAGAAGGGGGAAGAATCTCTCTGTACACCCCCAGTTCTACATCCCTTCCAAGGCACTCATTACCAGCAACTCGCCAACACAAGACACCAGGCTGGACAGACATCTCACCTAGCACAATACGGAAGACCTTGAAGTCTTACCTCTTAAAGTATGCATGAAGATTAAATATATATATATATATATAAAAATATATATAAAAATACACACATACACTCAGCGATTTTTGGCATCTTTACAAAAACTTAGCACTATCCTTCAGAAAAGAACATGTGTGCGTGTGTGTATGTGTACATGCAAACACACACTCGGAAAACAGGACAAACTATTTCAATAACTTCCTTGCCTCAGTTTATTTACCCCTTTTGAGTTTCCAGCACTTCCATTAGCCTTCTCGGGTGTCCAGAGATCCTCGTTCTGCCACACATAACTCATCCTCCAGGACAGCATATATTTATCTTTCTTTCTCTACTAAGAACTAAAGTTTTATTCCAGATACTCTGGCCAATAAAAGGCCAACTTTAAACTTTCAGTCCTATTTGTCAAGGAAGTTCCTGCTCAATCTTAGCAGGTAGTTAAAGTATTGCATCCTGCGATTTACTGCTTAGTCATCTGAACCCCAAGTAGGAGATAAACTGGCTTGCAATGGGCATGGACAGTCATCAACTTTTTTTCTAATATGTGTGCCATTAAGCTAAGAGATGCTGCAGGTATAATGTATTTCTATCATTATCCTTATTCAGTCACCCCATGGAATTTCAATCCAGCTTGAAGACGGAACAACAGAAAACACAGACACACCCCGCCTTCAAAATTAMAAGTCAGACTTCACAAAAATTTAGCAGAACAGCCTTATAACTGTAATGAAAGACGAACTCTTTACTTCTCCTTCTATATTGCAGCAAGTGAGCAAAGATTAATCTGATAACTGAAACATTTTCTGGCAAAATTCCACAGCTAAACTGCTTTTGTTATTCTTTGCTTATAGCACAATCAAAACATTCCTCCAACCCTCCTTTTTCCTCTCACTATACAGCCAATGCAGGCAAAACTCTACTGTCCTAGATTTTCTGAAGAAAAAATAGTGTCATCTCTAAGAAATGCAGAAGTCTCATCTTGCTGATAAACTTCTCCATCCAATGGAAATGTTTATATGTCAGTGTTTACATGTTCAAGCCAAATGGCTGCTATTCCAGTGATTACAATGGCTTATTGCCTTCACTGGTGACTTGGAGTTTGAGCATGCCTGAACAACATAGAAACTCACTGACACGATTCCCAAGTCTGATCTGAACATGGCAATGCAGAATTCATATCCCATCTTTCTAACAGCCATACTACCTCTCAGATGGAGGCTTTGAAAAGATTCAGACTCCAGGCAATCTGTTGCTGTAGAGCATGCCTGACAGGACATATGAGAGCAAATTTAGAGACATAGTTATATTAGGCCTAACATTAACTTGGCCCTACCAATCATTCAGAGAAACTTCTCACCCAGGTTTGGGTCCATCTCACACAATGGAATAGAAATTAAGTCACAATTCAGACTGTAATCACATTCTGTTGGGAAGCTTCTTATATTGCTATAAAAATCAGAAGAGAGGGCAAAAATAATAATTTTTTAAAAAATAAATAAACCATCCAAGTAGAGTCTTTCAATGCTTTTCCCAAAGTTTCTTCCTGAAGGAGGAAAAGTTTCCCTGTTATCGACAGAAAGTGAATCCCGTCTCATCTTTGCTCAGAGCTGTACCTTCACACATATAAACAGTTGCAGAAAGAATGAGTTCATCATAACATGGGTATGGCTGTGTGTAAAGGATGATCTCATTTGAGTAAGCCTAAATAGGGTGTCGACCGTATGGATCAATCGTGCAGTGGAGACATATCCTCAGTGTCTCTACTAAACCACAGAAAGGGTAGAACTCAAGGAACCACAGTATACACACACACCCTCCCTAGTGTGGCTAGAACTTGTCGTAATTGCCACATGTTACAGGAAGCATTAATTTGAGGTTGAAACAATCTGTGATGTAGACTCCTGTCCCAAAACAAAATTAATTTCACCAAAATAGACATATCATATCAGTCTCCTATTCCCCTAACATGAAGGTACTCTGAAGATGATGTGTAGTCAGCACATTTATTTGCCTCACTGGAAGATGGCAAAATAGGGAATTTTCTGCATTGCTTTATGCCAGAGGCTCCTGCATTGTGGTACATACACACTTCAATATGCACCCATGGCAAGCAGAGATGACAGCAGCAACAGCTCCTGACCATGTCCAGGGGAAAATTTTTATTTCACTGAATTAGGAACTTCCACAGAGGCAGCCCCCAATGATCAGCTGTTAACAAATAACGTCATGGCACATGCCGCAGCAGCTACCACGCTGCTTCTGCTCTGCTCCGCAAAAACCCTGCTTTTCTGGATCAGCAGGGCCAAAACAAGCTGAAATAGGGAGCACAAGTTAATTAAGAAGGATAAGTAGAAGTAGTCGACATGCTAGTTTGTGGTTGGAGAGCAAAAGCAGATGGATGGCAAGAGGTTAAGGTGCGAAAGAAAATCCCCAATTAAAAGCTCAGCCTTTAGCTTTCAAGATTTAAAAAGACTTGTGACTGTGTGTTAAATTTCACCTTCTTACAGAGATGTTATCAATATGGCTGTGTGCCTAAATCCAAAACATTTCTTCACACAAGAATAACGATGCAGCATGTGCACAGGAGAATGGGGGAGGGAAGGGGAAAGGAATGCTGCACAAACTAAACTCATTACTTCAATTTCTGAAATAYAAACCAATCTAATTTAAACAATTACAGTACCTTGCTCAGTGACAAACTCTCAAATTTATCTGTGTGGAAAATAAGTGTCTCATATCAGAAATAGAAAAGGATCAAAGAAAGTGAGCTACTGTTACCGGCATTGTTTCTTAATATCTGAAAACATAGTATCAGACTGATGGCAGATTCTCATGTAAGCTGCATGCACCATTTGCCCTCCACAAGGACAACCTGCATTTAAAAATCTCAAGGCATTGACTGACCACTATGGCATACCTAAGCCTGGTAATGTAAACTGTCCTCACCCCAATGCCATTCATCTCCCTTGAAGAAGCCACTTAACAGTGTTTGCACTCCATAAAGCACTCAAAGGAGGGAAGGTAAAATATACACATTAACCACACACATTATGTCCCTGAAGGACTGAATAGAGTATTTGACAAAGGAATGAGTTTCTGAATTCACACAAACTCATCCATTTCATCTATTTGACGCATACACATAAAAGAAGAATCATAGGAACAGTTTTAAACTGTGGTTCCAAAAATGTTCCCTTTAGCTGTAGCTCTTACTAATCCGCTTCCGCGCTCCCTCCCCTCCACTCTAGCTATGCATTCCTTCGGCCCTCCCCCACCTTTTATTTTGGGGGCTGAGCGGGAGAGGAATAGAACATGCACAGATTAAAAATCAGGTCTCTAACCTGGCTCAGCATGCAGCCCCACAGACATACCATCACTACTGAGGTGACAGCGCATGGTGGGGAGGGGAAAAAAAAAAAAAAAAGGCAGATGGGAATATCAGCTGTTTAAGACAGCCCCACCACTAAAAGAAACGTCTGTGTAACCACATCCTCTGTTTTCAGTCTCAGTTCAGCAATGTGTCCAGCAGGAAATAATTAGATTTGGCTTTCCCAAAGTAGGTGTTTGACGGTTTCAGACTGCTGAACAGTTGCTTTTTCTGCTTCCTCTTCAACAGTTTCTCAGGAAAAGACATTGACCCTCAGGACACAGTTGATTAAAAAAAAAAAAAAGGTCTTTAAAGGGAGAGCATTGTGTAACTATAATAAGATTTACTAATTGTTACCTCTTTTTACACAGAGGAAATCAACTGTACTTTTCAAAAGGGATCTTAATCATAATACTGAGTTATCAGTAAGTAAACAGACATTGAGACAGTCCGATTATATCACCTACAACACAGGAAGGACAGCTGAGTATAGAGAGTAAAGACAGCAGACTCTCAGAATTGCTATAAATTGTGCTTTTGAGGTAAAAAGCATACATGGAGACACCTCACACATTCCAAATGAGTGTAACAATTAATCTTGTGATAATGTTTTGACACATCCTAAGAATTTATCTGCTTTCTGCTCTAACTTCCAAACCCTTTTTGCTCTGATCCTCCTCTATATCTTTTCAGCTACCCTTTCCCCCCACCAAATACCACACAGTAATGTAATCATGGCTCAACAGTGAAGGAAATCCAGTAGGGCTTTTTATTATTATTATTAAATTAAGGGGTATTTTGATTGCCTGAACGTACATTTCACCTGGACATTCAAGGATGAAAGGGTCTGTGAAAAATGCTGCTGTTTTACCATGCCAGCAGAAGCCAGTTATAAAAAACAGTCACAAGCAAGCACTCCTCCCCAAACCCAAGAGTTTCCTATTATTTCATATTCAAGGGGAGGAAAATTTAAAGACTGCTTTTGGAAAAACCCCATATTCTCTTAGACCTATGTCAAAATGCCTTCTGTACTCCCTGTCTTTGCATTTTATTTCATGATCTGCTTGTTGCCTGAAGATTTGGGGGCCTTCTCCCACATGATGTTAGAGTGGATGGCCTTAATTAAATAGAAATTAAAGCTGCTTCCACAACTGTTGGAACCAGCAAACACAGCACTACTTACATCTTGTACAGAACAATATGATGCCCAAGAAGCTATAACTAGCAATATTTCACTCTTTTCCTGAAATCACATTTGGTATCTAAATTATAAGTGAGGAAGGACTGAAAAGGGCTCAGTAAGTTAATATCTGGTAATTAAGAAGGGCAAATTCGCCTACTTGTGAAAAGCTTATGGCATTTGCTTTCAGTCCTGAGTCTCTTTCTCCTTTCAGCAGAAAGCATGAATCTCAAGAACAGAAAAAGAGTTCACAGTCAGGTTCAGATCATACACTTATTTTAAAATCTATTATTAGATTCTATTTAATCACAACTATTAGATCACTCATTTAATCGCTGCAGCAAATGGGAACAAATGGGTGTCCCTCTCATTTCATATTCAGAAATGATTGTTGGCAATACTTATGAAGACCTAAAGGCATTACACTTCTAGCAGTTCTACAGTATGGATTTTAACAGTGTCTTTACAAAAGCCTACTGATGGGTATTGTGCAAGTAGCAAGATATACTTTGAAATCAGTGCTGAAAGTTTGTTTGTATATTTACCTGAAAGCAAAACCAACACACAATTAGAAAACACACTTTCAGTAAGTCAGCTATGCCATGGCTAACTAGCCCTGAAGTCAAATGCAAATTTAAAATAAAGACAGAATTGCATACTGAATTGTCCCAGTGCCCATGCTGGAAATGTCAGGATAGACACATTCAGTCCACAATAGCAACATTTTATATTTTCCAAATATTCAGAGCTGTGCCTTCAAATCCTACCAAGAAATAAAAAGCACATTTTGGTTTCCACGATCCAGCAAAGAAGCTACAGACTTAAACAGAAACATTTTTAATGCCTTCAAAATGTATTTTCTATTGATGGTAGACTAAGATGCAGTTTCATGGCAGAGGCCCTGATATTGGTCTGGACAAACATGATACAAGAAAGGAAGTGCTATAAGCAGCAGCAAGCCTGAAACCCCTTATTCAGCCCACTCAAGGTTCATCTTGTAAAACAGAACCACACAGAACCATGTTAGCACACGGTTTGCATGATGCAGTATAAGGGTATACCGATGCAAATCATAAAGGTCTCAGGAGGCTACTTCCACTTACACACAAGGCAAATGGTCAGAGTTTTCATCCTTGATCAGGGGATATGTGAAATTACAGTCCTCTCTGATACAAGATTTTACGGTCAMAGAGGGAGATCTAGTCCCCTGTCCGCTGGACAGACGTCTGGGACACACGGATGTTACCTTAAATATGCATCTAGCCATAGCATGGAAAAGCATCTTTTCAGTGGGGAAAATTAACCCCCCTTAATACAATCTGGTGTGTGCATGGAGCGGTGGGGATGGCAGGAGATTGCTGCTGCACAAACCCTTGTAAACTGCTGTCACCACTACCAGGCCTGTAAAATCGGTGAGAGCACCGAAAAAAACCACCGCCGACCTACTAAAGGTAAGGCGCCCGGGTCAAGAGAGGGGAAACGGTGCGCCGAGCCCCTCTCAGGGGGAGAAGGCGGGGAGAGGCCGGAGGGGGACAAAAGCGAGCCAGGGGCCGCGGGGGCTTCGGAGGGGGCGAAGCCAGCCCACGGCTGGAGGGAGCGGCCGTGTCCCGGGGAGGGGAGGCCCCTCGGGGCGGGCCGGGGCCCCGCGGAGCGGAGCTGTCCAGCCGCGCCGGGCACCCGCCTCGCCCCCACGACCGTCGGTGGGGGGGACGGAGGGGGGAGCGGCATCAGGGGGCACGAGCTGCCCCCTCCCCCCCGCACCAACGGCCGCCGCTGAGGGCAACGTCCGGGCGGCGGCGCGAGACCCGCGCCGGGGCGGGTCCCCGCGGGCGGGCCCGCGCCCACCGCCCCCCCTTTCTTTGCCCCTGGCGGCAGAGGTCGCCTCGCAGCTCCCRGCCGAGCTGGAGCTCCGTACTCACCTGGTCACGGCTCCATCTCGCTCCGACCCCGCCCGTCCCTGGCGAAGCCGCCGCCGCCCGCCGCGAACGCGCTTCCCCCGAGCGTGCAACCCGGCCTCGCCACCGCCGACCGGCGCCTCGCAACCGCGGAAGCGCCCACCCCGCGCCTCCCTGCCTCGGCGACACGCGCCGGGCTCCGCCAATCAGAGCGGAGAGGCGCGGGTGAGCGCCACCGGAGCTCGCCAATGGGCCGCGAGCACCTGGGGAAGCTAACGGGCCCGAGGCAGGGCGAGGGGGCGGGGGCGGGGCGGGCGCCGCGTGCCTGACGGGGCAGGCAGCCAATCGGAAGGCAGGGATGATGTCATCCGTGGAGGGGCGGGGGCGGGGCGGGGCGTCCCCCGGGAAGGCGGGGGCGGGGAGGGGCGGGTCTTCGCCCTTAAAGGGACAGCGATGCCTTTGTGGCCTTCGCGTGTGGCGGGGGCGGGTCTGTCGCGGGGTAGGCCGACGTTTAACTTTTATTGGCTTTATGGGTTTTTTTGTTTTATAAGGGGATATTTTCCAAAAGGTGCTGTGGGAACGGCACGGCGAAGGCCTGGCTGGTGCCAGTGGGCGAGCGTGGCCCCTTAGGCCCYGAGATGGCACCATGGGGCCGGGCGAGGCCCACCAGGGCAGCCCTGAGGCRAGGGCAGCGTGGTGCAGGCCTGGGCGCCCCCTTCACCCTGCCTCCCCCGGGACGTGCCTTCCCAACGCCACCCACCCCTAATCCTTGGGGTGGGCCTGGGTGGGCGCCCAGCCATGGGGGAGCGGGAGGCCCCTGCCAGAGGCGGCAGGGAGAGGTCAGGCGCCATGTTGCCATCGCTGCCTGACCTGTGACTGGGTTGGAGGTTTCAGCTGATTTGGAGGTTTCGGCTGCCCCTCGGGTGGCTGAAACCTCCAAATGTCTGGCTGTGGGGTGCGCTTCTCTTGGAGAAGCGCGTTGTTTCTTGATTTAATATGAAGCTGGGAAAAGAAATTGCAAATGGGTGAAATGTCCATAATGAAAACTTCAGTTAACTGGGGCGGGATTGTTGAGAAAATAAAGGAATGATGCCATTACCTAAAGAGCAGAACAGACGATCATAGTTAGACTATCATAATATGGTTATAAATAGTTGGTGAACATCTACCTGCAACATTGTTCTCACCCCTGCTTATTGTGAATTAAAAGGATGTTAGGACATGAATCATGCCAGAGGCTGTAACAATGCTCAGTGAAGGATTGTCTCACACTGCAAAGCTGAAAAAATTAGGATCACCTTTCAAAACAAAGCAAAGGGGACATGTGGAAGGTCTAAAATAATAAATGGTATGAAGAAGGCAAGATTGGCCTTTCTTTATCCTCTCGTGTACTCAAAGAACTAGAGGACATGATATAACTACAAAGCAATGTATGTGAAGTAGTAAGGAAAAAATGTTTGTGCCATGTACCATTAACCTACGAAATTCATGATAAGAAGTTTGATGATACAAGAATGTTAAGAAGAACCAAACAGTTAGCCAGTTACTGCCTGCCAGCCAGCCACTATCTCGCCCTAGTTTCTAATCCTGACATTTACAGCTCTTTGCTTTTCATTCCCAGGGATCCAGTTCAGCTTTGGCTATGCACATAAATCTTGATGTAACGTAATTCTTCTCCATGCTCTTTGACAGGGTTAGCCCTCCAGAGGTAGTTTAGTGAAAGAGTAAAGTCAAAAACATGAAACGTTCCCATGAATGATGGTAATTCTGGGAGTTTTAGGTTTAATGACAAGTCAGGAATATTTACCTTCCTTTTCTCCCATGTTTTCTAAGAATAGCTCTTTAGGGATCTGAGAGAAATGCTCCAAGTGGATGAGAAAGCATAGATGTCTTTCTGTTTTACATTGCTGGTTTTAGCAAGAATGGTGCATGGCTTGTTCTTGAGATCATTTGCCTAGGAGACTTGTTAATAGATCTGTTTACAGTGTTGGGGGAGAGATGATGTGTCCAAGGGCATAACACAAACTGATGGCAAAGCATACGACTATGCCCATATTTTCAATTCACAAGCCAGAGTCCTACTCACCAGGCTATATCTTCCTTCGAACAGATGAACATTTAAGAGATGGAAGCCTTTCTCTTATTTCTGTGCTTAGGTTTCATTGGTTTGCTAACATCTCTACTGATTTACATACTCTACACATTACTGATGGTTTTCAGTATCTACTACTACATTTTTCTAAAGTTCCAAAGGTATTTACAGACCTTGGCAAAGATACAGTAGGGAAAAATAGAAAGCAGAAATCTGCTTGCCCATAAAAGCTCTCTTCACCAGGAGTAATGAAAAGTGAAGAACACTTATTACATGCAAGCTGTATTTTTTGTTTTAGTTTTGAAGGCCTCTTTGTTATTTTCAGTAGCTTTCAGTTTTCTTAAGACTTACAATGAATGAACTAAATTCACATTTTATTAACAGATGCATAAGAACAGTCTGCAGTATTGGTAAAGGCAGCAGATCAAGTATATTAAATGACTTCCATTTGATCTTACATTACATGAAGGTTTACACTGAACAAAGAAAACACCAGTGAGGTATAACAGAATACAGCAGAATTCAATCTAGTTATAGTGGGACTAATTCTAAGGGCAATTCTGAACTCGATTGCATAATTACAAAATCAGTTTACTTTTGGGTGCCTACCATGAGCAACTAAGCTTGGAATCTTGCATGGAAATATTTGATTTTCCCAACCCGATGTCTTAGTCATCACTGACTTTGCATTACATTCAGGTTTGCATTTGGAATTCCTTTCTCTTTAAAGAAAAGCAGGAAGAATGGGGAAAAAACACCAAAAGAGAACAAAGCTAAAAGGTGTCCCTAAGAGTGTTTCTAAAGATAAAGTTCTTAAAATGGCTCAATGCTAAGCTTAACCTTAAAGGCTGGATGGCCTTCAACCATCTGAAGATGACTCTGCTTAAAACCATAAGCTATTAAAGAAACCTTAATGACCCAACAACTCAGAACATGCCTAATAATGTTTATTGTTTTGGCATTAGGCTGATGGACAAATCGTCTCCTGATGGAGAAAGAACCTGGTTGGCACAGCTAACTATTCCAGCCTAATTTTTTTGAAAGTAATGAATTCTGCTAACTTGGCTTCTGACTAGTTATACGCACCTTAGCAGCTCAGCAAGATCCCAAGTTTTCCAGTGGTTTGCACGGGCCACAGCAGCAGATGCTCACGTGTGTGTGTGTGTGTGTGCGCGCACAAAGAGAGAATGCTCAGGGGCTTTCCAGGGCCCTGGGGAAACTCCTCCCAGAGGCACTTGGCCAAGCAGAGGTGATTGCCAGGTCCCAGCTCAGGCAGGGCCTGTACACCAGCTGCTGTGGCCGGGCTCCTGCAAGACACTGACCTGGGCTGCAAGGGAAGCCACCTCTGTGGCGCTTCTCACCCAGCAGCTCTGGCGAGCACTTGCACGTAGATGGTGTCTGCTGGGCCATAATTGCCTGCATCGAGGCTGGATGAGCTCTTCCACCAGACCAAGCACTGTCAGTCACTTGATCAGCTCAGCTTCTGTGTATGGCCTCAAGCCAGAGCCTACACTTCCCCCTCAGGCTGCAGGGCAGAGGTTGACAAGGAGGGTGTGCCTGACAGGGATGGGCAGGGAAAGGAATAGGAGGGTGCAGAAGCGGGTACTGGAGTTCAAGCATGTGTATTTGCATACACAGGAGGAGTAGCAGGCTGTAGATGCTGAAGATTGGACTCGTAATGGAGCACGGTATGAAGACACCCTTCTGCACATGGTCCAGCTCTGAGCAGGCAGCTGCTGCAACCCCCCAGGGTGGTACCACAGTCATGCTATGTTAGGAGCCCCTGTGGGAGCTTTAAAAGCAGTGGTTGAGTTTGGGGTTGTGTTGTAAAAGGAGGAGGAGATGGTGTGTTTTCAGCCTTGGTTAATCAAGTCCTGACAAGCAAGAATAAGTGATGACCGGAGGAAGTGCTTGACATGATTCCCTGCCTTCAGAGAGGCCAGTTGCTTGCACTTTTTTAATTGAATCATGTTCTTTACATGGTTTCATTCTTATTTTCCATGTCCTGCGGATCAGCGGCTGGTTGCTGTCCTATAATCCCCACCGTACAAGTGCCTCTTGAGAAAGGAGTTGGGAGAGGACATAAACATCTTACAGAGGTAGTTCTATGGCTGTGTTCAAAGCATTAGAGGCAACCGGTTTTCCTATCTTACTAAGGATTTTCTGTTTTGAAGTGGGTCAACAGTTTCAGTTTGGTAAACACCAATATATTTCTATTAATGTAAACTTTGCTGGGCAAGCAATCTACCTTCCTATCTGTCCTTTTCAAGAAAAGAGGATTTTGTGTGCTCAGCTGCTCAAAGAAAGAGTAACGTGTGGGAAAAGGAGAGCAAAAGCAACTGAAATCTTTAAAAAAGTATGTCCTTTTGGCAAACACCAAGCACAAGAATTTCCGATAAAGAAATTGTTTGGGGAAGTGGTAAGTGCATGTATAAAGCGCATGGACTAGTATCAGAGTTTAGGCTTAATAATTACAGTGCCTTCTATCAAAGAGTACATAAATTATTAACTTAAGGCTGTGGCTTCCAAGTTGCAATCCACATGGGTAGAAAAGTGTTTACCATAGTAAACAACACAGTTTACAAACTCATCGGTTCAAAAGTGCAGTGATAAAGATACGTTGTGGTTTATGAGAAAAGTTGAAGGTTGGCCGTAATCTTTTGGTCTGAAAGGACTGCAACAGACACCAGCTCGTTTCTGGGGTTCTTGCAGTATTTTACTGCTTCCCATAGATGGAGCCAAACTCACATCGTCCAGCTGCATGTGACTCACCAGCAATGAATGCAGCTTCCCCAAAATCAGAGAGGAGAACTATAGTAGGAGAGTTTGTCATGTGCCCCCAAGCCCCATTTCCTGCCCATTCCCCTAGGCTGACTCCCTAATACTGTTTCACTGTCTCCCAGGTCTGTTCCCACAGTGCAGCGGCAACAGGCAATGACACACAAAAGCGCTAATCCARGACTGACCTTCCCATACAGCTTGAGGGGAAATGTTTTTCAGATGTTACGAATATTACCTTTCTAACTACACGTTGTATCACAGCTTTGGCTACTGGTTTATTCTTCTGCATATTGGATAGATAAGGCATTAGAAAGGGTCTTAGGAAACATGTTTTGGATGCTTCTTCCTTCCACTGCCGCACTGTGATCTTGGGCAAAATTCTGATCTACCAGGTCTTGTGACTCTGGACTTCCACTGCAAAATGTTTGGGATCTATGGGATCTATGGATGCAATGCAATGACTTGTAATAAAAAGTAGGAGCTTTGGAGAACAGAGAGGAGGACTCTACAGTCTCTGCCACCTCTGAAGTGATAGCTAAATTACAGCGATTTGATCAAAAAACTGTGTAAGGAAGACAGACACAACTATCAGCCAAACAAGGATAAGAGCATTACAGGGTAAGGAGCAAGCTTTTCCAGCCTTCGGGAGTAGGAAATCATAGCTACCCTCCTGACAGCAACCCAAAGTTCTTTGCTCACTTCAAGAGCCAAGGAAGTCGTGTGCAGCAAGAGCTTGTGACAATCAAACAGCTGAGGAAGCTGGGAAGGGTTTTCTGGTGCCAGACCAGTCTTTTGGATGGAGCTTCCTCTTCCAGCAGCTTGCTGTGAAGAAGGAAGAGGTGCTGGAGCCCACTCTGGTTTAGCACATCCTCATCAGGACTCTATTATTTCCCAGCTGCTGTTCTGACTCCAAAGTCTGCTCTTGAAGGAGTTATGTTCTCCAACTTTCTTTCATTGCTAGAGAAGGTGTACCTGGAGGATTTGGAAAGAGATTTGATCGCCACACAACCCCGGGGCTCCCCAGAGAGGTGAGTAATCAGCATGGGGAGAGGAAGTGTGTGACACTCACATCTCTACTTTGTTTAGATGTTTCCTGTGGAGCAAGGGAGTACAAGAGGATCTTTGGGTTTCTCTTTGCAAAGCCTGGGTCTGATTTCAGCTGCGATGTCATCCCGAAAGAGCTGACTCATCCAGCAGGGCTGCAGCTCCAAGGAACACATGCAGAGGCTGGGAAAGTTCAGAGCTATTTTCAGAGCTCGGGGGAGTTGCACCGTGGGGTCCCACTCTCTGGAAGAGGTGCTAGACAGAGAGCGTGCTGTCCAAGAGTGTCCGAGAGGCTCAGTAAAAACTGGACGCTGCCATGACCCTGCAGGCTTCAAAGCAAACAGACCGCAAAGGCAGAAATTAGTAGAGAAAAATAATTGCCATCCACTGGGAAAGTGTTTCTTCGGCGTTTTGATCTTGCCAATCACATTCACATAGCTTAGCTGCATTAAATAGTCCCTGGAGCAGGAATTTGGCAGTGCCCAGACGAAGATGGTCCACAGGGAAATTGTGTGGCACAATGGCAGAGCACGCTGATATTCACCAACCTGACTGCAGGCTCCTCTTCTGCCTCAGTTTACCTTTATCTGTTTACCTCAAACCAACTACCATGCCTGGTATTTCCAAAACTCTCCCTAGTCTGGGTAGGGCTTGTTAACATAACATTCAGCCTTCCAGCCTTAATAACAAGATTTACAATTGTGATAATAAACATTTTAAAATGTGATTTAAAGTATATATTAAAAGCAGTGGAGGGGAAAGTTCTGGAGGGAAATCAGAGTATTCTGATTTATGTCTGAGAAAAGAGGGATCAAATGAAAGGAAAAAAAGAACGAGTGCTTAATGCTTTCTGGGGAATACAGCAGCAGCTTCTCTCAGATAGGCCTGATGTTCCTACAAAATAACCAGTCCAGGAATGAGCGTCCCAGAAAATGAAAGAGGCATGAACAAAGGAAGTAGGAATGAAATTCAAGTGGAGGTGCTTTCCACTTTCCCCTGCCCCTGCTGCAGCACAACATTGAAACTGAGCAGACGAATTTGCTCCCAAAGAAAGATATCCTTGTGTGGCAGAGTTGCCTGGCGGACACCAAAGACTCTTCCAGCTGCTGGCAACGTAGCAAGAGTGATGGGCTCCCRGCCAGGGCTCTCCTGGTGGAGCCCACGTAAATCAGAGAAGCGCCTGTGGGCGGTTTGTTAGCACTGGAGACTGCTCAGCATCTTGGATGCCGACACTCCGCAACTCCTTCTGCTCGCAGGGAGCCATTTGTCAGAGTCAGAGTTAAATGTCTGGTTAAAGGGCCTGATGATAAAGTGCTCTCTACAGAGCTGATTTCTTCAGAAATGTGCGTGGTGCCAGTATGTAATGTCAGGAGGCAGCTTTGCCTGAAATATCCGGGGGATCTCGTTTCAAAAAACTGGATACTGGAGAAAGGGCGTAGGTTGGGAATTGGAGGACAGATATGAGTAAAGGGAGGGAGAGACTGCTATGCTGAAGCCCCCTGTGATTATTTCGTTTACAAGGAGACATTCAGAAAAGGGAGCATAATAGAAAAGCAGAAAATACTGAAGACTATAAAGGTGCTCTATTGGGTGCTGCTTGCTCCTATACTGAATGAGGACTCAGTGAACCTGAAAGGTAATGCATTTTAAAATGGGTAACAGGAGATGTGTTTATTACAGAATAATGTTACATGTGTACAGGAAATGTATTTACTACAGAATAATGTTATTTGTGAGAGTTTCACAGACCATCACTGAGAACAAGAGTCAGCTTAAGCCTTAAATAGGATTAGAGAAGAGAAAAAGGAGGATAATTAGAGGTTGCTACTTTTATTCTCTCTTTCATGTTTGAGGGATAAAATCCCACTAGCTTCAGGGCATAGAGCAACCTCAGAAAGCCCATGACTAGAAATAACTTCTTGTGTGGGCAAATTATCCTATTCTTCTCTTGAACTTTCCTGGGAGTAATCTTCTGCTGGTTTCTGTCATAGATAGGATAGTAGCCTGCAGGGGTATTTATTTCGGTATGTTTGTTACTGCTGGGGTGTGTTAGTAAAGGTACGAGCTGGAATTTCAAAGGCTGCTTCCAGGCCACTTTCATTGGCAGAAAACCAGTGTGACAGACATAGATAGAGCTATACTGACTGACACGTTTTTTCCACCACCCGATTCTATCTCAATCATAACAAAAAAAAAAAAAAATGTGTATTTTATGACTATGTTTCTTTTTTCACAGCAACCCAGTCTTCAGAGCATCTCTTAGGTTAATATTGTCCAACCTTGTATCTTGGGCATCATCCATCTCCTGGACGTTGTCTGCATCTCTATTGCTGTTTCTGCTGTAGTGAAGAAATCCAGCCTTCTCTGGTGCCACCATGTTCCAGACGTCTTCAATCTTTCCATAGCAGTTCATCTGTGGGATCTGTCAGCATATGGGCAGTGCGGTCTGGCACGTTGGGAGACCCCATGTTCGCTTCCCCTGCTATGGATGTCAGCAGTTCCCCAGCACCCCTATTCTCACTGCTGTGTCCATAGACTGATATTTAGCTACTGTTCACCAATCTTCTCCCTAAGATGTTGGAAGTTCCCTCTTGCTGACTTGATCGTTTGCCTCCTGTGGGCACATCCTCATCAGCATTACCCTGGTTTGGCTCCGTGGCAGGTTTTTCCTGGCCCTGATGGTGCCAGAGGTTCTGGCATTCACTGTCCCTACTCTGGCTGTGTCCCGTAGTGACCTTCACTCCTCACGTGGTGCTGCCTGCGTGCAGATACTCCRAAACATTAAGTCTCTTCTGCCCCAGCTGTCCAGCAAAGTGCCCAGCTGAGAGTGAAGTGAGCCACACAAATTGCGATCGCTGTATATCTGGTCTTCTCTATCTGCTGGGCACGGTATTACTTGCTGCTGTAGATACATACACCCTCTGATCCTCATCTGCTCTTGCACCTTAAACGTGCCCGTCATCCTGGGCTGTGCACCGAGCTGGCTTGTCCCCCCATGTACTTGGTGGGTTGTGAGAGCTGTCACTGGATCTCTCTGTCTGGTCGGTGGCCCAGGACTGGCAGGGACTGACTGCACTTTTGCCAGGAGGCAGATAGCAAGCCAAAGATTAAAAGTATTCCACTAAAGGGGATATTGAGTATTGCGTACAGGCGCCTCGAGTCCAGAAAGACTTCAAAAGGGTGTTTAATTTTCCCTGGTGAATCCATGCTTTAAAATGTTTAAACAAATCAGATGTATAATTTGGTCGAATGACAACTCTAGAAGAGAATGTGATGATAATTCACAAAACTTTGGAGGATATAAATGTCAAGGAAGGAGGAGTGGTTACGGTGGTACTAGTGTGATAGCCAGGAGGACTCAAGCAAATTTGAGAAAAGGAAAACTTTGGCTCAGTACAAGGAACAAAAATATAAACTAAATAAAGCAACCTAAAATAAGTAACTGTACAAAGCCTAAGAAACCAAACAAAACCTTTCCTCCAAGTAGTTATTTTGAAAGAGGAAAAGTACCAGATACTACATTGAGTTCTCTGCGAGCTTCACTCTTCTTATGAGTTTTTATATGGGAGCCACTCAAAAAATTATGGTGATGGTGGCTGCCTAAAATGGAAAGAGCCAACAATAATCTCTGCTTGATTTGAATAATCCCCAAAAGGGAGAGGCTGAAACCCCTCAGAAGCAGTAAATTAAAATTGAACAGAAACCTGGCACGTACCGTAAATGACGCATATAGTGAATGGCACAATCTTCTGTTGGGCATTGCACATAGAGGACAGACACATCATGATTTTCCGTGTCTAAAATAAAGAGCCTATAAAAAGTACTTCTTCCAGTTATGGAGACAAATAAATTTGACAAGAATTATTTGTCTTACTACAGAATTTATCCATTTTTTAATCTTTTTTTTTGTTTCCTCCTTTCCCTGGTGAGCTTCAAGTGCAGAGAAAAAAATGTGTCTGATCTGGGTAAGAGTCCGGTGCAGATGAGGGGTCTGAAACTGAGAAAATATCGCTACTTTTCACATCGACAGTGTGCTCTCTTCACTGGAGTGTCCCTGGGGTTTAGAGGATGTGATAAAGTATGTTCAGTCCAAATGGAGGAAATGTTAAAACTTCAGACAAGAACAGAAATGGTCTTTAAATTTATGCACTGTATTAGAAAACTGTAGCAGTAGCTAAACCAAATGTCTGGAAAAAGACGTGGAAATTTAAAGTCAGTTAATGGTCGAAAACAGAGATCAAAGTTGAGCTTCCCAGGTGGACTTTTTCTGTTTTCTGATTTTTATAAAATGAAGGCTAGAAATATCTGTATACCGATGGCTGCGCTTTGGTGGGTGAGTGTGTAAAACAAGGCCGGTCACTGGATCAGCAGGACWGATGCTGCGAAGGAGAGCATCCTCTTCAGCTTTATGAAGCATTGACTCCTGCGCGAGCTGGGAGGCAAAGAGCTGCTGCTCCATGTTTGCAGTACATTAACCGCTGGTATTTTCAGTACATACCAAACCTCAGATCAAATAACTCTGCTGTTAGATCATGCTAAAGTGCTCTGCTGCTTATTTCTCTCTGTCACATACAAGTTACCGGGCTGCAGAGGCACTGGCGAAAGCGGTACATAGAAGTTTTAAACTATATAAACTTTGGGTCTTAAAACAAACAAATGTGCAATCAATGAGCACTCGTTGCTCCTCTGTGTTTATGCTTTGATGAAGAAGGCCTGAGGTTCCTGCTGGAAAGTGGGATGACAATTTTAAAAGGGCACGGCGCAGTGCCGGGCAGCAAGTCCCCGCACCGCCCCACTCTGCCCGGCCCCGGCAGGGCCAGGCCATGCAGAGCCATCGCTCTGCTCCTTCCCGCTCCCCCGGTTTCTGTGCCAAAGGCATCTGGCTCAGCGCTTGCCTCTCTGCGGGGCTTTGGGGCCGGGGCAGGACAGCGGTTGCAGGCAGGGAGGAGGCAGGTGATAGGGACGCGCCACCATCGCGGCACTCTCCGTTCCCTTCTGTTCATGTTTTTGACTTTTTGGGCATTTTGCTTCAAGGGCAGAGCTCTCAGGATGTTTTCATTCACATGTATTTGCAGATGTAACTGTCTGCCAAGCGATGCGCCTTTTTTTTATCTGGGAAAATCCTTGGCGTGTTTTACAAGACGGACGTATGAGGCCCAGGAGCTACCAGGACACACTAGCAATCTTTCTTCAGACAAAGCCCGCAGGCCCGGCACTCGCCATCCCATCCGAGATAGCAGAAATCAGCGCTCAAAGCGGTGCCTGGGTGTTGTTTGCAGGAGAGGCTCCCCGGCTGGCCCCGGGCCAGAGCCCACAGCCCCGTCCCAGCCCTCGGCGGCGGGGGAGACGTGCCGTGCCGGCAGTGCTCTGCTCTTTCTCTGCTCAGCACAGCAGCCCCAGGGTGACAGCGCTGCTGATATGCCGGAGAAGGCTCTGGACTGCTTCAGCCGACGCAGGGTGGGGAGATGAACTGCAGTGCCCCGTCAATTGGCAAAGCACACGGAGACGGGTTTAAATCCTCTCTCTTGTTTTGCCACCAAGTCCTGCACCGTCCTCTCCCTCCCAAGCCCCATCCTTCCCTCTTTTCGGATCCTGTTTATTATCTTCTGCTCCCCAGAGTTTTACCACTGATTTTTTTCCCACACCTCCTGATTTTTGTTTTAACCCCTCTATCTCCTCTACTAACACGCACCCAGCTCCTACACTTGAACACAAATACTGGGAGCCCTGAATGTGAGAGGGACAGTCTCTCACAACATTATTATTATTATTAATATAACACCATGTAATAATTACAATAATATCTAAAMCAGGTAAAATAATGCAAGTAACATAACAGTATCCTATAGCTGGGAGGAACAATTCCTGGGAAAGCTGTGCTCCATTCACGGATGGCACATGCTTTGGGGACATCGCCTGCCCGTGCTGAGGGAGATGTAGGAACCAAGACAGCGGTGCTCTGTGTTTTTATTTAAAGGTTTATAATCTCAACAGGCGTGGAGCAGAGGGTAGTAGACAGACTAGCCTCACATCTGAAGTCCCTGCTTCAGGGCGGGGCTGTGTTAGAAAATCTTAATGAAAGAGGATGTGGTTTTCTTTTTACACTAATGAAGCTTGTTTCCCTTAGTCAGGTTTGAAGAAATGGCTGAGTTGTTTTAGCTGAAATTTTCCTGAGACAACACAGGCCATGGACAGACACCCAACATAGAAACTTTCTGCCCATACCACTGGTCAATGTTATCAGCAACTTTAAACAAGACTTGATAAGAAGAAGGGTCAGGTAAACTCAGCTATTAGTATTCCTCCCTGTGCCTCTCATAATGAGATCTAGCCTTGTTCATCTTGCTGGGTCAGCATTTTATAGCTAGGTGAGACACTGGAGGAGCCACATGTACCTTCAGAAAGCTGTAATACTTAGCTATCCTTTTTTTGTTTTCTGACAGAGGATATCCAGCAGGATGGCTTGCAGAGTGGAGGAAGAACACCTGCGTCCTCTCCAAGCACCCACCTCTCTTATTGCTGCTAGTGATGGGTCTGTAACACCGGTGAATCAACAATGGGATTTGTGCTTGCCACTGAAAATGTGACCATGGAAGTAGTTGGACAAAGCCTAGGTCGGAATCAGCAGGAACAAACATGGCCGCGTGTCTTTTCTTGCAGTTTGGACACCCATATCCTGAGAAAATAGGGCACTGTCCAAAATAGGCAAAGTGTTCTTATATTTGCCAGCTCAAGAGCTGTTTCATTAGTGATATCAAGAGGGAAAACACAGATGTCAGCGAGGTCAGGCTGTCTCGGTCCATGCTTATTTGTGTTTTGGATTTGCTGCAAGCGGGGCTCCGTGACCCAGCAGCATGAGCTCCAGCACCTCGCTCTGCAGGGGGACGTCCCCAGCAGCAAAGCCGCCCGAGGGGGTGTTGGGGAAGGGCTTGGAAACCGGGGTCCTCAGGGGAAAAAGATCCAGCTCTGTGGCTTTATTTCTATAGCCTGTGCAGTAGATCTCTGGACAGAAGTCTGAGACCATCATCTCCTCATTCAAGGCCCTCACTAGCAATGCCAATGCTCGTGGAGTCATTGCTTCCCCCTTACATCTCCAACCATTCCTTCCTTCAGCTGCATCTCAGCACACCACCACCTCTGCAGCGCCAGCACGTTGGGTTATAGAGCCAAGTGTTGAACCCCATCAGGGAACTGATCCAGGCTAAAAAACCAATATGGTAGGGGGAGAAGAGGGCTAAATCTCTTTAAACGGGTGTTGCCACAAAAAGCCCTTCAGGAAAATGCAGCCCCCGGGGTTCAGATGGCCAGCCATAAGCATGACCAGTCCTGCCTGGATATATGAGCATGGGGCTCCCCTGGTCCTGCCTGCCTTTCTCCATGAGAGCGGGTGGGCACCAGGCACTGTACAGTCTGTGGCCGTAGTGGTGCTTCCAGACATCCTGAAGCCTGCTCAGGACTGGAAACCCCAGACAAATGCCCACAGGCTGTCCAGATGACCGCTTGAGGTAGGAAAAGCAAATGTGCCAAAGGAAACCCATCYGCGTGGTTGCCCCACTTTGTTCCACCAACCAGGTCCGTTCCTGTGTTCAGAGATAATCTTCACATGGAAAAAAAGAAGGGGAGTACCTTTCCGCCCCCACATTTTTTGCTACTCAATGATAAACAAAAGTGGTTGGGAAAGTGGCCTTCCTCACCTTCAAATTTTTCCTCTGTGTCAGAAATTCAGGTCTTAGGAAGCTGGTTCCCTTGAAAGCTTCTGGTGATAAAGAAGGAGCAGTTGTGTGAGCCACCAACTGCAGCAACATTCAGGGGAAATCTGAGGGAGGGAAAAGGAGTTCATCGAGACCACCTGGAGCTCTGTGTGCCACTGAGGGAACTGATGAGCAACGGGCAGAAAGAAGCGGTGAAAGGTAGTTTCCAAGAGCAATAGGGAAACAGTCATTGCACAGGATTTTACTGGTAAATTCGCTTTGCAAATACAAAAACTCCCAGAAGTGGACGACACCCACAGTGTTATGCGCTAATAAAACCTCTCCCTCAAATCACAGCCACAGACCCCAATTTTACTTGCAGTTCAGCTTCCTCGTACATGGCTTTTGGGCTTCCCACTGCCGCCATAGCTGACGGCTACCCCCGTTTCAGAGGCTCCTGCAGCCCGAGCTCTGCTTACTCAGCTGGTGAAATAGGTTGTTGTATGTGGTTGTCCTTTTGAAGTTCACCGCTTGTTTCAACCACAGCCCTGAAAGAGCTGCCCACACGTGGACATGGGCTGAACCTCAGGCAGATATTGCTGCTAAATAGCCCGTGATAGTCAGAGCTCAGTTAAAAAGCTGGGGGCATAGTAAAAGCATGACTGAGAGCTTTCATGGTGAAAAGGACCAGTAAATTGAGCCTTAAGCACAACATGTCTGTCTTACATTTAATTTAACACTCCCCCTGACAGCTCCTGGTGATGCAGACCTTTTATCTGCTGGCTGCAGCCTCTCCCGCAGCTGTGACTCAGCCGGCCCTTGCCTACATGCCTTGTTTGAGCAGGAACCTCTCCAGGAGGCCCTAATCAAGTTCAGTCCCCATGGCTCCAGCTGTTTCTGACTTCTCTAGGCATGATTGCATCAAGCAAAGCCCAGGAAGAGCTGGTCCCAGTCACTCATTGTTTGGGAAGGGGAGAAGTACTGCTTCAGGTCTAAGCTCACTTGTGGCCAGGAAAACACCTCCAGGCTGTTGCTGTCTGTCCTCCCCATCCTGCGTCCCCTGCCCTTGCATTTGAGCACCTGCATGTTTTATTACATTAGCACCACTCGAGGAATTGCATTTGCTAGTCTGTTTTTGTTGGATGGGGGCAGGGGAAAACGAAGCTGCGAAGGCTTGACGGTGCTTCTGTCCATCGGTCTGCAGGTAGGAAGTTTGGTTGGTGATGAAAATATTAGCGTTTCCTTCATAAACTGGCTTTTCCACCCAGCGTTATGGTCCCCTGGCCTCTCCCTCTTGGCAGGAGAGCTCTGTCACTGAGAAAAGCCACCCTGCTGACCACCCTTGTGCCACCCATGGCAACATTGCCATCTGATCCCATGGAGAACCAGTGTGAGTAGGTAGAATTTAGAAAAATATAAAATAAAATTAATCAGAGCTTTAAAAGAACAAACAGAAAAGCTTTTTTGTCAGATCTGCTCCCTGCACTGGCTCATTAAAGGCTTCAGTGAGGATTATACCAGGGTGAAGGGTGACCCTACTTGCTCCCATCCTTGCATTGCCCCTGCCCTGGCCCTGCCTGGCTGCTGGCTGGGTCACACAAAGTGCTCAAGCAGGGGACGCTGGATGCAAAATATACCAGATGAAATCTGGGAGGCAGGGTGTCGTGAGCTGTTTGACCATGTCAATGCTTGGGACAGCTCGAAGCGGGGAATGAACAACCGGCTGCTGAGCTCAGCTCCCCAGCACCTGCCAAAGAAGTTCCCTGGGATGTCTGGGGGATTTCTCATGTACTGCAGGACAAACATCGCTGCCTGCAGCCCCGGGGTCGGAGATCTGAGAGCTTGTTTGCCCTTTTTTCCTGAAACACTGAGAGTTAGTGTTATAAAAAATACAACTTTTCTCCAACCCCTTGCCTGCATCCCTCCGCGGGCTGAAGCCATTCATCTCAGCCTGAAGTTTCTCCAGGGGGAAACGAACGCAGTTGCAATGGTTTGGCCGCCGTGCCCTGCCTCCTCCAGCCATCAATGTACCCTCATACAGCTAAAAGGCTGCCAGCAAGGAGAGCTCCTGCAGATGGTGCAGCTCCCTCACAGCATCACCCATACCAGCACTCGGTGTGCACTGTGACGCATACAGCCGGGATGTGTAAGAGCCGGCAGGGCCAAGGGCCCTCCAAAAGGAGCAGACTGAAATTTGGTTGCCTGCAAAGCCAGCAAACATCCCCACTGGCCGARGCTCCGGCCATAGCAGCCGGTGCCTTCCCTGGAGCCAGCAAGAGGCGGGAGGGTCCCCAAGGTGCCAGCCCTGCACCATGCTGGGGACCAGGCAAAGCTCATGGTCTGTCAGGGAGACAAGGGGGCTTTACTGGAAAAATTGAGATGCACAAGGGCTCAGAGGGAGAAAAGGACTCCAGAGGGAGGGCTGGTTGGAAGTGGYGTTCATGGGGCTGACCGGCTGCCGGCAGTGGCTGCAGCTACGCAGAGCTTTCCAGGTTTAAGAGGTCAAGCAAAAACTGCGGAAAGATGGGGAGTGTAAAAGGAGGGATGGCCATTGATTGTGCAAAGTCCTGTCTGAAGAGCATAGAAAGGTGAATTTAGGAGCGGTGGGAACTGAGGCGATGGTCTGCAGCCACCCTGCGCCGCCTGCCCCCCACCTTCACCCCGAGCAGGCACGCGGAGGCGGTTTTGGTCCTGACTCAGCCACTTTGCTCCAAGCAGGAAACTAAGAAATGTGTTTATTTCTTCCTCAAGAGGAAAATAAAACAAAAACAGAGCAAAAGCCTCCACTCGGGATTACAGGAATGAAAGATGGGCAACGGGAAACACTATTTCCAGTGCTGGGAAATGCAGTTGTCATGTCAACCAGCTGCCGTCGGCRGTCCCGCATGGCATGATAAATGGGATCAGGCTTGGCGGGGAAGCCTGCTGGCCTGCACCAGCCAAATCCTTATGGGAGGAGAAGAGAGCTTGAGGACAAGTTTGTCCGCACCCAAACATGGGTGGCTTTGGAGAGCATCAGCTACCGGTGTCCCCAGCGGTACCTGGTGACAATGGCCCCAGCGGAGCACTGCAGCTAGCAGCATGCTGCGGGGTGGATGCTGTGAGCGCCGGGTGCCACAAGCAACCCAAACCCGCCCACACAGTTTGTCCTTGAGGGCAGCAAGAGATTTCAAGGGAAAAGCTTTCGTGGTGACCTCCTCCTTTCACACGCCGCAAAGCCGACATCCTGTTCAGCTCAGTCTGAGATACAATCAGGGAGCAAAAAAAGGAAGCAAACGAGCTGAAATAGGTGAGTGTCCCGAAAGCCCTGGGTGTGCGCTTGTACCCGCYGGGAGTTTCCCTTCTCCTGACGCAGACGAAGAAAAGCCACCGAGAAATCATGCAGGCCCCTTCAACAGCATCCCCGCCGGCTACGTGCCTGCTGGAGCCACTACCTCATTGACCTCTGCCAGTGACTGAGGGCTGAAAACCCCAGTGGGCAGCTTTGCTCAAAAATAAACATCGTAAACACGTTGGCTGTGACATCTTTGTAGCCCAGAGAATACATAGATGGGGACTCCCCTGCTACAGTGCCAGCAGCTCTACAGGATAATGTGCTGATTTCTGTATCCCAAAGAAGCTGGGGTGCTGGTTCCCCTCCTTTGAAGAAACCAAAATTGCAATTTCTGTTGCAAAAGTAATCTTAAATAGTAACACCCTTGCAGCAGGCTCGCATGCTGTCCTCGGGGAGACCTTACATGCTTGTGTTGAAAAAGCAGTGTTTTCAGACAGGTGAACCACCACCTTTCCCTTCAGTTTTAAATAGATTTCCTTAATAAAATAATGTGTTTGTCCCTATTTTGGGGGCTAGTCAGATCGTTTGATTGCTCATGCATCGGATGTGAAGGACTCTTCGATGCATTGAAAGCAAATACGCCAAGCAGAGTGGCTTGAGAGCAGAAATAGCAACTTAGACCCTTTCTAATGGCTGGTGACAGTATCTAATGCCGTGGTGATGGTGTGCTTTTAAAATACAGAGGACAATTATTGTGCCCTTCTGCCCACACCTATGTTTGCAAGCCTTGCAACCCAGCCCTTCCCAGGAGGCAGGGGAAGGGCAAAGCCTGCAGCAGTTGATTTACTTGGCTTCACTGGTGTGTATTTTTATCCTCTGCTGCACAGCTTGCATTTTGTTTTCATACTGCTGTAAGAATCAATGCAAATTAATTATGTTTAAAAGGGACAGGAATATTGCTCTCAGATGTACTAGGTCTTGGCCCTCCCCGCAAACTCTAACTTCCAGAGATTAAGTTGTTTAGAAAACTGTGGATGTAATTAATAACAGCCAAAGGGCATTTTAAACAAGAGTATTTAAGCAAAGAACAAAAGAGAATTCTGTGGGAAATAAGCTTCACTTTTATTGTTAAAAAGATGATTTAAACTAAATTATTCAACTTCACCGGTGATGTCACGGCTAAAATTACCAATAAATAAAATAAAAAAGCCTGACAAACTCGCTCTGCTATTGTCTGGCTGCTCCAAGGAGCTTTTGCCATCCCGTGGCTGCTGCCCTGGTACAGCAGAAGAGAAGAGAAGAGAAACTGCTTTTGGCCAGCAGCTCCCCTCAGGCGACCTGGCCCATAGCTGCTGCCAGACAAGCGGGGGCCTGGCCGAGGCGGGGATGCGGAGGAGCAGCAGCTCGGCTCCTGGAGCACCTTGGCCACCCCAGCCCTGCATTTGAGCAGGCAGGATTTCGTCCCCACACCTCCAGGTTTCACGCCTCTGTGACGGTTGCACCAGCAGCTCCCGAGATGTTTGGGTCAGCACCCTTTTTCTATGGTCTCAGGAATGGAGGTGCAAAACCTCATCCCACTCAAACGGACATCCCTACACGTCCCCTGTCCCCTCCCGGTGTCTGGGGAATGATGAACAGGGCGATATGCACAGCTTTCTTGTAAGCTGCGGACAGGAGGGAGAAAGGAGGGAGTTTGTGGGACACGGCTTCGGTGCCCACCGTGCTGCCCCTGGGATGAACCTGGTACAGGATCATCAGAAGGAGAGAAAAAGCCAGGGTTTTTGGGGAACTCTCAACCACGCACAGAGAAATCAAGGTTACGGTACTCCCTTCCTGTAGGGTCCCCCAAAGCAGGAATGGAACCCAACAGGGGGGCAGGCACAGCCAGCACTTCAAGGCATGGGGCAAGGTCAGGAGACCCTTCAGCCGCAGCAAAACCCCTGCATCCAAGCCACGGCTCGGTCCCAACCTCCACATCGTTGCCAGCATGGGGCTGGGACCACGGCCAGAGCCTGTGCACTGCTCCCTGTTCCCAAATCCCCCGGCACTGCTGAAGACCTCTCCTGAACATCTCTTGCTGATTGAATTTGCCTTTGCTGAAGTACCGACAGGTCCCAGCAGCTGTCATGGGGCCGGGAGATGACAGGAGCTGTGAGCTGTCACCAAAAAGATGGGTTTTCTGTTGCCGATAAGTGGGTATCATTGGGCAAGTTGATCCGAGAAGAGGGAAAAGGGGAAAACCAGCAGGAGAAAAGATCAGTGTGTTTCCCTGCCAGCGCTAGTGGGTCCTGCTAAAACTGCAGCCTGAGCTCCTGTCAAGAAGAGCTGAATCAGCACAAAATTAACTGAGGGAGAGAAAATGAGAGAGGGAGTAGGAAAACAGAGGCAGGATGAACGGGAAAAGCAGGAGAGCAGCAATCCCTGCCACCGGTCCCCACAGCACCTCCTCCGAAGGGCTTCATAGGCTCTCACCCACGTACTCACAATGAAAAGGGACTTCATTTCCTTCTTTCCTGTCACTAACTCTTGGCACGGTGCCTCCCTCACCGGCAGCTTTTGTGCACAAGGGCGTCTGACACCTGCTAAAACGGAGCCGGCCTTTTCTCTCGCAGGTTGCAGGGCTGCTGGCACACTGAGGGGATGAAGCTGCCAATTGCCCGAGAGACAAATACTTCCGCACAAGGCAGAATTAGTGGGAGGGTGGGTTGGGATGGAGGCAAAGCCGTATGGGCGTGAAATGCCAGGAGCACCGAATGATGGCTAGGATGGGTGAAGAAAGGCTTTTATTATTAAGAACAGCTAAAAGAGAGGGGGGCACCTGTCCCTTAACTTCAGAGCCCGGAAGGAGGAGCCCATCCGTTTGCACCCGTAACCCATCTGTGCTTGCCGAGGCCGCTGGTGGACGCACACGTCCATGGTGTCAGATTCCAAACTTGAAAATAACCGGTGCCCCTCGGGTCAGCACCTCCGGARGGGCCAGCAAACTCACCCAGAGCACTGAGGGAGCAGCCAGCCAGCGAGAAACAGTGCGGGCGAGGGGCAGGAGGCTGTCGAGCACAGAGGAGCGGGGAATTGATGGTGACCAAACAGGCATGAGGTGGGTGGAAAGTCCGCTGGGAGCAAGGGCAGGAAGGGAAGGATGCTCATGCAGGATCCTTCCTCATCACAGCTTCCTAACAGCTCCCGGGATCCACCTACGCCTGCTCCTCCACAAGCATCACTGGAGTTGCGTAGGCACGGCATGGGGGACATGCCGTGGCCTGGCACTGGGTCCCGGCCACCCTGCACCACACGGTCGGGATGTCGTGGAGGGTGGCGGGGGGAACCTCGGGCAGACGGTGCCCCCGAACCCATACAGCGGGTTTTCTGTTTCAGCCGGGTTTGCCTCAGCACGAGCGCACAGGGATGTTGCATTCCCAGGTGTGTGGAGAATCAGACAAGCTGGTTTTGGCCTGTGAAGTGTTACGCGGCTTCGGGCCCGTTCTCTTTAGGTTTTGCCATGTTACATTGCTGCAGTTTTCAAGCACAGCAGAGCCAGCAACGCTGGGGGTCCCTCCAAGTGCGAAGGGACGGCTGCCTTAATGGTCTTCATGAGAAATGGCCTTTGGCAGAAACCTCAGAGCCCCTGTTGGTCCCAAATAACTCAGATATACTGCTTTTTGGGGCAGATCGCAAAGCTGCTGTAGGAAGAATGGATGCTAATGGACCAGGTGCAGGGGAAGGAAAAGCACAGAGGGCTTTTGCCAAAGGGTTTATTGTTTTGCCAGTTGCATTTTACCAGCAGATACTTTGCAATACCCTTAGGCGGGCATCCAGGCGTGTGAAAGTCCCTCGAGCCACACACTGTGCAAAGGGAGCGAGTGACGATGATGATGCCAATGCCAGCCTCCGCGGGGCCTCCGGGGTGAGAGGCAGGAGCCGGCAGGCAACGGCAGCAGCGCACATGCGGGTACGAGCAGGGGGCAGAAACGGCAGCAGGTTTTCACACGGATTAGCCGCCCGCTCACATCACAGGCGACCAGCAGCACCACTTGCCWCTTCTACCCAACTCTGCTCTGCCGGGAGGTTCCCGCCTGCAGCGTGGATGAAATGCAAGGCTGAGGGTTCAGCCCCGGCACCATCCCTGCCTGGGCGGGAGGGGGTGTCACTGCCGATTTTTTGTTGGTGGCATTGAAATCAGTCTCCAGAAAGGCTGCTTTGGTTGCCTTTCACTTATTTTATTTTTCCCGCGTATTTGCACGTTTCCAGGGAGAAGATTTGGGGTTATTTTTTCATTTTGGGGCTGTTTGGTTGTTTTTTTTTTTTTTTTTTTTACACTTGGGTAACGAAAGTATAGATTGTGAAAAGAACGGGCCTATACAAGTCAGAGGTATCACCTCCTTCTGGCAGCCGGAGAGTCCCTGGCTCACCCTGCCATGAGGCCATCAGCCCCTCGTGGACACGTCCGCCTGCAAAAGCTGACAGGAATTAAAGAATAACATGGCTTTACCCAAATGGCACACGTGGGCTCGCCTGTTCCTGCAATTATGCGGTCAGGAAATTAATTTTGATCAACTGCTCCCAAATACCTTCCCGTGCGAACAAAACCTGGCAGGATTTCTTTCCTCTGCTACCACTGGGGAATCTCAAAGGGGATGAAACTCGTCCCTGAGAGGCCCTGAAGCACTTTACGAAACCACCACGAGGCGCAGGGACCTTCACATAAGGGAGGACTGGATTCCCCACCCTTCCCGGCCTGTAACACTGGGGACTACCCCGTCCGGACTTGCTTCAGCTTGTGGGGATGTAGCGATGGCACCTCCTGCCCCGCCTGTGCCAGCTCCATCCACCCCGCGCTGCCGGGCCAGCGTGCCGGCACCTGCCTCAGGCTTCGATCTGCTTTGATGAACAACCGATCTACACAAGAATTAATCTTGTAAATGTTTGGAGAAGTGGTCTAGGTTGCTAAGGGAGGTGGAAATCATATGTATGTGACTGGACAGGGTAATTATAAGAGTAATCTTGTATTAAAAAAATATTTAAACTACCCAGCATGAATTTTGTATCAGTGATCTACACATACTGTTTAATGCGAGATGGGTGGCTGCTGTCTGATTTCAACCCAGAGACCTGCCTGAGAATTGATCCAGAACAAGAGGTACTTGCTTTGAAAAATCAACCCCCATCCCACAACTTTTCTCAATCAGCATCACAAATTGGAGCCATCTGGTATTTTTCACCAAACAGCCCAAATTTCACAAGACCAGCTCTCACTCCAGACAAGAGTCCCAAGCTCTTTTGTGTGTTCCAGAAGAAGCCACAGATTTATATTCCTTTTGTTTTCTGACGCACGTATGAAGTTTTAGAAGTCGACCACCGACCCCGTGCTAAGAGTTTTCAGACATTTCTGGCTGTGGCCCACCTTCGGGGTAAGGCTTGCCTGACGGCAGGGGAAGGAGGCAGGAGAGGCGACGGTCCCCCACTCTTCAGGACAGGGAGCTGCTCAGTGCCCGTCTGCAGGCAAACCGCTCCGCTCTATGACAGACTCCCCAAGTCGCCTGCCCCGGCTTAGTAGCAAGCCTGGGACGAAGGGAAAATGGATTCAGCAAGTCGGACGTGAAACATCAGTAGCGAGTGCAGGGAGGGGGCAGATGAAAACTGTTCATCAGCTGCTCATGTGAGCACGCAGAAGCCAGCCTGAAGTCGTTCGCTGGCTGCACACGGCGGGGTCTTTCGTTTCCTATCCTGGACCGTGTGCTCTCGCCTTGGGCAAAGCAGCAGGGGACACTCTGCTGCTGGGCAATCCCGGCCAAAGTCATCCGCTTGGCTTAAGCATCTGCAATGCTGTGACTCCCTTGAGTGCTGTGATAGTCCAGATAAGGACGACCACAAGAAAAATGCGTAAGTATTTTTAGCTCCCATCCTATTATTTTTGCTGGGTCCACTATGAAAAAGGACAAGGGGAAGATTACTCATTCCCTGTAAAATTACTAATTCTCTCCTGAGGAGAATTAGTCAGTTGACTCCCCCTCACCCCAACCTCGCATCCTAAGACTGAAAAGCAGAGAGAAAAATTATGCCCCTATTTTGCACAAATAACTCCAGCCATTGAGAAGGAAACTATTTTTCCACTATGTGTATCTTGTCTCCCTTTCTGCCTAGTGCCAATCCTAGCAAAGCGACACATGGGAAACTAAAGCAGGAGCCTCACATTTGCTTTCCATTGGAAAGCGTTTAAAGCTTAAGGTTTCCACCTATTATCATGACAAAAAGGGGTTTGTACAGTGAGGGTAGAAAGAGGAAGGAGGCCCTTTCTTCTTTTTCTGTTTGCATCTTTTAAAATGAACAACACTAGAGAGCAGAACTATAAAATAATGGCTCGATAGAGACTGTCCTCATTCCTGCCAGATCTTTTCTCAATAAAAGTGCTAGTAAGAAGATCTCTGATGTCTTCTGCATGACTAGCAAGCCAAACTCACCTTTCCACGGGAGTTCAAACTGTACTTGCTTTTCTTGCTTTTTTTTACCTATATTCCATAGTAGTGATCACTGCAACGATGGATGGAAAATACAAACTCACCATAAGAGGCAGCATCATACAAGGGACAATCAGTAGGAGACCAGGAGGAAGGCTGCTTTCACAGTCCCTGTAATTTTTAGCTTCTCTTACCAGACTCCTTGCAAGACAGGGCAGGAATAAATCGTTTCCAGTTGTAATGGTGCTGGTACAGTGTAGACTCCTGTCCAGAAGGAGACGATTGCATCGAACAACTCAGCCTGGCTCATCAAAGCAGCCATCACAGGGGGAATTCCTGGGCTTGTGACATCTCTGGACAGAGTTGCTGAGGTTTGGGAGGCCTGCTAAAGGTCCCCCACCGGCTGAGAGGGCTCACCACACTCCCCCAGCCACAAGTTGCATCGTGGCCAAGAGAAGAAAGATGTTAAACTGCCATGCCAGGTTACTCAAAGCCTCTCCCGGTGGTAAAGCCAGGCTTTTCTAAGCACCTCCGCCTGTGGTTAGAAAAAACAGAAACCGCGTTGGGTTCGCATCTCTGACTACAAGCTCAGTGGATGAGGTGACTTCCTGCAGCTGCGTCTAGACTGGAGGAAAGTATTGTAAATGAGCATCAAGCTGTAATTCCTGCTCTGTCTTACCAATAGCACCACCAGGGTAGACAGGGTTATGAAAGCGTACCTGCTTTGTAAGCTGTCAGAGATGGACTTTGTTTGCTGTAGCCTGCCCTGAACTTGATTTGGCCACGTCTCTGCAAGCCAATGGTATTCTGTCAGCAGTGACTGCTCCAAAACTCTGCGTTGAACCAGCTTACTTTTAAAGCTTAAAAGCAGGTCACATTCACATGGCATTTGCATTGACCCCAAAGCACTGAACAAGGAAATTATTTTTATAAAGTCCTCTCCTCTCAGGGAGCATGGTCAGATGTTATCCCCATTTTACCAATCATGAGACAGACAAAAGGACCACATTTTGCTGTAAAATCAAGCATGTGTTCCCTTTTCTACACAGCATGAGACACTTGGGAAAGGTTTACAACATGGGCTGAACTGAACTAAGACAGCTGGAGGACAGCAGAGCCCACCCTGTTGAGCTTGGTAGCCCACATACCTTCTTGAGGAGCTACTCAAGGTCTCTTCACGTGGACCAAACTGCCCTGTGCTCAGTTTTGTGTCATACGGTAGAGCCAGTTGGATGTTGAGCAATGCGTGCACCACTTACCACATGGCCCAGCTTGCACCCATTTAATGGGACCCATCATCCTCACCCCACAGGCCACAGCTTCGCGTCTGGTTATATACTGGCCAAGGGGCTTGGGAGTTTCTCAGCAGAGGGCTGTGGGGAGGAAACAGCAGAGAGCAATTCCTCCAGCCTGCGCCTGAGAGATGCTTGGGAAAGAGAGGGGCAGGGAGGGAGCCCCGGGCAGAAGAAGTTGCTCTGGTGGGCCACAGCCAGCCCTTTGGACGTGGCCGGTGCCTCTGCTCTTGAGGGCAGCTGGCTGAGCCCAGTCTGGGGAGGCTCTGCCGTGCACCCCTGCCAAGGGCAGTCCAATGTCTTTCTGTGTGGCATTGGAAAGCTCAGCTTCATGCTCAGACATCGTATCATATATCACATTAGCTGCTCAAGCAGCTAAGAAGGGACAGTCAAGATTCATTAATGCAGTTTTAACGTTAATTATGTTTGTGGAGCATTGCTGCAAAGAAGCCTTTTGACAAGCACGTCTGTCTTTGGCTGATGTGCCCCTGCAGGGTGAYGCTACTTTGTTTTTCCCTTCCTTTGCCTACGAGAACTGCACACCTCTTTCCACCAACAGAAAACGACAGAGCATTAAGATCTGTCAGGACAGAATAAAGGAGTTCATGATTGTCGTGCTGTCCGCTTAACTGATGATTTTGACTTTTCCTCCCCATTTCCTCCAATGTATACAATACCAGATAACTGCCCTGTGGCAACTAACCTAAATCCCTCTAGCTTCTGGAAAGCAACTGCGCTGAACTGGAGAGGTAGCTGCCTGTGGCAGTTCTTGTTGCAAAGAGTCAGTTTTCTTAATACAAAGCTTCAAAGTCTTCATTTGGTGCCTCAAACGAAGGAAGTCCACAACTACAACCACCCTACAAACTGCATAGGCTTTTACAACTGAAAAAAGCATATTTCCAGAGCTATCGGGCCACRTTCATTCATTCACCTCTGACTTTCTAATGCAACTACAAAGCAAACTGCTCAGAAAAAAAAAGGAGTATATTTAGGCGGGATGAGAGCTGTGATGAAGTCGTAGATGGGCAGAGGAAGGATGGCTCAGGCTCAGTCCATCAGAAGGGACTCAACTGTACAAACCAGAAAGCAGAGACTGAAATCATGACTGTTGGTGGCACTGTGAAATTATCCAGTGATAGTCAAGTGCTAGCAAGAAACCTGCCCAAAATGCAAACAATCACACGTAGCAACAACATCTACTTTTGCCAGCCCAAGTAATTCACTCTGCCTCGCAAAATCATGCCAAATCTGTGAAATAAAGATTATACTGAAATGGCCTAGCAGGTTTTGGTGGTGGTGGCAGCAATATAAAAATATCATCCCACCACATCGCTGGGGTGTCCTGAATTCAGACATAACCTTTTGTCACAATCACTTTACGAATGCTTCCTTCTTGCAACTTAATTTTCCCATTCCATGTAACTCCATGGATTTCACTCTCACCTCTGAAATGTCTTGCACTGCAACACCACCACTTGGCTACTTCTTTTTCTTCCCACCAAACTGTGCCTTGCTTGATTCAACATATATTTACCCATCTAGAGCATTTTTTCCCAGCAGCATTCAATGCAATAGGCAGCACATTCAATTCCTTAACGTTCTGACATGGCATCAAACAAAAATTTTGCCCGTATTACAACAAAGGCCTTAAGTTCATCTAGGATTTTAATTCACTATAATGCTATAATGACACCAAGGAAAAAAATTTAATCCCACCAATTTGTAAGAGCAGTGTATGATGCAGACAGCATAATCCGAAAGTGAGCATCCCCCCCAGCAAGGGGATGCAGCTTTTCTATGCAGAATGGCATTGACCCTATCCTCATTTCCAGCTCCTGGTGTGCCCTTCCTCCAGGCTAAGGTTCAAAATCTTCAGATTGTAATTTGGTTTCTGTTGGATCATGTAAAAGTCCCTCTGCTTGGGTTCCTGCCCTGCCTGGTCCCTGGCAGCGAGAGCGGAGCGGGGAAGCGGGGCTCGGCTGCCACCTGCCGGTGTCCGGCACCTTCCTCCGCCGGGCACACACTGAAAAACACCAAAAATACAGAAAAAACAGAAAATACCCAAAATACAAATAATACAGGCACTGCCCTCCGGCTCCCCAGATCGAGCCCCCTCTAACTCAGCAAGAATAAAACACTCCTCAAGGAGAAGAGGTGCGTGATCAGGTTGCTGAGCTTCACAAATTAATATAGTTTTAGACTCAGCTATGAAAGCTCATGGCACACTACAGGAGCGGTTAACATCTTGCAGATGGGAGCTACAAGGTCTCCAGAGTCAGTTTTCATTTTCAAAAGGTCAGTCAAACATCCACCTTCTCAACGGTGAGGCCAATATGCCACCCTGTTACAAAAAGACTTCCATGAATGTCTCTCTCTCAGCTTTAGATAATGCTTGTATGTATTTGCTCCAGAGAAAAGCAATGAGGAAATAAGAATTATTACTTCTTTCTCCATTTCTTTGTCCTCTTCCCTGCTTATGAGGAAAGGAGAAAATTCTCCCACTTTATCCTCTAACACTAAATACAGTATTTAGTTTTCTTCGAACATTCTGTTTTATTCTTGATAAATACTTTAAGGTTTTGAAAGCAGCATATGAAGTCTCCAACTCATATCTTTTGAAATATTACAGAAAGAGTAAAAATGCAACAGTGAGATAAAAGGCTGTCTTCTCTTGTGAAAAAATTATAAAACCCTCATGCATTGCCTGCTGTAATCTGGGGAATTTCAGAACTATAAAACTGTGGTGTCAAAGTATTTTTTTGATTCACAGCCACAACTCAAGCCTAGGAGAAATAATTCAGAAGAAAGGAAAACATTTATTTTGTATGCAACGGGTGACTCCGAGGCTTAGGACTGCATGGACACGTGCACAAGGCAAGATGATGAGAAAAATCCATCAAATTAGTTTTCTCACATCAGCATTCATGTAAGGCAGCGCTTCGTAAAACCTTCACATCAGCAAGTCACCACAGCTCCTCAAGGACATTAAAAGAACGACAAACTTCCTAAGAACAACAGGACAGGGCAGATTTTTTTGTTCAAAGCAGCAACTCTAGGCCTCTCCACGTGCCATCACTCAGCTGAGATAACGGGACATTTAGCAGGGCCCCATCACGTCTCTAATCCACCCAGACACGCTGAAATCTTCTGTCCATCACAGATTAAGATCAGAAGGACCAAGCCAAGAATTGTAAAGTGACAATTTTCATTAAGGAGGCCAAAGCAAAGCCTGCCAAAGCCTGGGTGGCATTTGTCTCTAATTCCAAATAAATCCTATCAGAAAAAAACCAAACCCGTGTCCTCCATATCTGGATGTAAGCGTCCAGAAGAGATTAGCCATTACTAAGAATAAGACCAACGCGCGCTGTGACGACAGCTGGATAACAAGCGCTAACGATTCTCCCAGTGCGAGCTGAGCACTGGGTGAAGTCAGAAAAATGAGTTTTCCTATGGATAAACCAGGGCTGATCCCACCGCGCTGAGGCTGGCGGGGTTTGATCCCAGGCCCCTTCTGCATAGATGCCCCCAAGCCCAGCGTACATATGTCCAGCTGGCATTCGGCATTAGAGATAAAGCTACAAATACAACATTGTGAAGAGGACTTCCCTGTTGTTAAAACCTGCTCCTCTGAGGTGCTCTTCCCAACGTGACCAGTAACCATGTGCCTTTTAAGTTGTTTCCGACTCAGTTACAACCTAGCGTATCGGCGTGGTTGGGGGACCTCCTAAACGCCTTAATGCAATTTGGGCAGCCAAAATCCAAGCAAAAATCCTGGCGATCTGGACACACCTATCACTTTCTTCAGCTGCTTTGAAAAATCACAGCAAACGACACTGCAAATTAAAAGCACTAAATAGTGAGGTATTCTGCAAGAAAAAAACCCTATCCAGACCATTCCAGCTCCAAAAGAATATAAATCCAATTTTTCAGCCAGTGATTATAAAAATGAAGACTCTYGCCACTGATACAGCTGAGGGGATGATGCGAACTGCGTAGTTCATTACTGCTGCGACAGCACCCCCGTGAGCCAGGCCCACTGCGCAAGTGCTACATCAGGATCTGTTAACATGCTGGAGATGAACATCTGGGAACCTCTCACAGAGAGTTTTTGCCCTTGCTATCACTTGTACATCTCCATCGCTGCTAGCTATAGGGGCAGACTCTTGTCTCGCTGAGCTTTCTGATCTGAACCACCACCAAATTACAGCTCTTCCCTCTCCTCCAGCCGCAATGACTACACTGGTACCTCCCCGACTGCAGAGGACGCAGAAATAAATCTATCTTTGCACAAGCTTTTGCCCCTTACCTTAACATGGCTGCACTGTCCTCCCAGCTGCTTTCACAGGTTCACTACATTGCTATGAACAGCAGAGAAAACTCCTGTTAGCTAAATAGAAAGGTGGATATTATCTCTTTTAAATTACTGTTTTCCAGAAGGTTCTGGAGTCTGTTTCTTTCAAACACAAACCAAAGGAAGAATAGAGAAGTGAAACTAATTCTGTTCCGGGCAACTTCTTGCATGGTGTAGCACCAGTTCAAAACGAGCTCTTTCGCTGTTGTTCATCAAATCCTAAAACTAACCTTACTATTTTATCTAGCACTATCAAAACCTGTAAGCTATAAATATTATTAARTAAATTACCTCCTGATGTTATACACTGGTAAAGTTATACCCTGGCTCTACAGTGGGKCTGCATGAGCAGCCCCGTGCAGACCATGCGGTCATGTGCAGCTTTATTTGTGCAAGAGCTGGACCTGACCCCTCTCTGCACCTTGAAAACTTGCTTTGATGACATCTCTGTAGGCTACACCATTGGAGCATGCCCTAAAAGCGAGAGGTTTCTGCTGCAAGAGATAGCAACTGCAAGAAGCAGAGAGAGGTCTGTGTGCAAAGAGCATCTTCTCTCCCCCGTGTGAAGCAGCCTTTGCAGACACAGAATTCAGCCTGTTAGATTAGGTGATTAAACAATTATAAGAAAACAACTAGTTTAGATATCCTGCCTCCCCATCTAACACTGTTAAATCATACTGATTTAAAAAAAAAAAAAAAAAAAAAAAAAAAAAAAAAAAAAAAAAAAAAAAAAAAAGACATAAAACCCAACCACAGGCCTAAGTGCTGCTGGCCTCCTAAAGAGCTCTTGCTCTTCCATGGCTCTGTACTTTCCTTCCCCAGGCACATCAGTTGAGAAATGTTTTTCACAAGTGATGGAAAAATAATTCCATCGATGGCAATAATTGCATTTTGCAGCAGACGTGCTAGAATATCCCTGTCTTGAAGGTTCACCTGTTTTTATCTGAATGGACTGTGTTTGCCTGCCTTTACTACAAAAGGCCAGCAAGGAGCAGGGTCAGCACTCCCCTTTTCCCTCCTAAGCAGATGAGTAGTAAGATGCATAACAGAAGGATTAATCCATATGAGAAGCTTTGCAGTGCAGCACACACTATTCCTCTTGGACAGACTAGAGGTAAATCTCGTTTTTCCTCCCACACAGGGTTGTGCCAACTTTCAGGTTTTAAGAATTTTCTTTGGTGCAGCCAGCAAAGGCAAACTGTACGATGGAGTGACTCCCTTCCAGCAAAGTACAACCAGCTTTGCACCAGATACTGCTATTTAGTGGCATTCAGCAATTCAAGAACATTATTTAAGACAAAGACCATATGTTATACCCTATCAGCTCTCAACGTCTAACCTGAAGCTTAGTGAATAACATTAGAAGAAGCTAAAATGTGTTAAATACTGTCCTACTATTATTTATACAGGCAAACAATCTATGTAATGATGAGAGGCATGGTCTAGAATACAAATAAGAGCAGAATTCATCCCAAACATCACAGATACCTGAGGAGCCACTTGCTTCACTATCTCTAAGGTGCCTTAGGGGTCTCCTAGCTTCAGTCAGTGTGGGACAGGCAAGAGAAAGCACAGGACAGGATTAAATTTAAACCTCCTAAATTGAGCCAAGGACAGAATTATCCATGATGAAACTTGGCTAAGACAGACGATCCTCTCTGCTGCTGTCCTTCGTAATCATCTCTTTCTTCTTCCCTCAAAAATAGTATTTAAAAAAAAAAAAAGAAAGAAAGAGGGAGGAGGTCTGTTTTTCACTTCAAGATGAAATATTTTGTCAGGGTCTCTAGAAGTGAATTGACACAATTTTTTGGCTGGAACATGCAGTTACATACTGGCCACACAGCGGAAATGCAGCTCACTGGCAACAGCAATCCCAGAATCGAGGCTTTCATTGCAAATACTTGTGCGCAGAGCTTCTTGTGCCACACCACCTCATACTCTGTCTCCGTGTCCATCTCCAGCTCCAAATGCCCAAACCATGTCCATTAGGAGTCACTTTTGTCTAAAAGAACACTTGCATGTTTTGTGCTGTTTGTCATGGAAACGTGTAACTAGTTCTCCTACAACTATTTTTTCAGTGAAATGACTTAACTACAGAGCCAGATTAGCTGAATCTTGTCTTCATAACAACACCTGAAGCTATAGATTTGCTTGTGAAGGGGACACCAGAAAAATATACTTTAAAATATAGTAAAATTATTGTAATATGGTTTTGCTTCTGGACAGTATTTATCTACCATGGGTGACTTACAACTTTCATACCAAGATTAGAAATACTGTCTTTCATAGTTTGCTTTGATAAATTATGCTTTTTTAATCTCAAAGATACTCACATATGCCTTTGAAGCCTAAAATAATTTTAGTAATTCTAACAGAAATGTCATCATCTGTTCAAACTATGCCTGAGAAAACTTAGGCGGAGGTACCACCTGTAACATGAACAGTTGCCTGCTGATTGAACAAACGACTGAACAATTCCTCAACCATCTCGAGTTTGGCTCAGTCACGTGAGATTAAGTAGTCTTTCAGTGAATTCATCTGATGTCTAAATCAACACTGCAGAATGCAGGAGAAAAAAAAGAAGTTTTAAATACCATAGATCTATCACTAAAAGGAGGCTGAAAATGCTCCCAGCTTCAATCACTTCTGTTTTCATCCCTTTATGAAACTTTCATTATAACAACTGGTCAGTGGAGCCAAGCAGAGAGTTTAGTGCAAAATGTCTATTTGAGATTTAACAGTAACACAGACACAGCAAAGGCCAGCACTCCTCTCTATACAGTTGTTCTGTATTTGGCTTTTTTGCAGAAATGAGACACTTATTTATTCCTTTGAACCACTGGCTGATAGGCAAGTATTTTTCAGCTAGATACCAAGCAAGCATTTACTTTCTTCTTACAGGTAAAGCAACCAGAAAAATCTTYCTGTATTTGCAGGAACTGCTCCTTCATGCCACAGACCAGAAAAATCTGAGAGATGCTGAACTAAAGCTTCTAGCAGCCATGCAGATTTCAGCCAAAGGGGCATCAGAACCACTTCGCGTTTGCATAAAGCCAGCAGCCTCTCAGCTTCCCGCAATGATTCTGACAGCTGGAATTTCAAAGTGAGGTAGCTCATTAAGAGCCATACTACTGATTCTGAATTTCGTATTAAAAACAAACAAACAAAAAAAGACAGCAGACTATCTTTCCACAGAATAACTCAGTTCAGTCAGCAGGATATTTTCACTGAAATTCTCAGGATTGTGATTGTTTCTTTTCCACTGGTGAGGTCTACAGTGTCTTTCATTAAATTTCATGTCATCTATCAAAGTATAATTACAGCTCATTGTGCTTTTTCATTCTTACTTGTCATATGTAAATCCCATTTGGACTTAAAAGCATCCAGCATTGAACGAAGAACATTTTTCTTGTATACAGATACTCCCAATACTCTTAAAAGAAGCAGTGAGTGTAAAGGTTTTTATTCTTGTTCAAAAGACAACATTATCTGCAGAATTGCATTCCAATTTCATACTTAGAATTGACTCAATTGAGACCCAAAAAAGGGTGCCATTTAGGAATTCAGTAACATATTTCCTGCAGCACTTAATTCTTCTCCCAGACATTCTTGGTGTTAAACTACCATGGAATTTCTCAATACTTCAAATACAAAACTGTTCTTCAGAACAATCCTACTGCAAATTTAATGATGGACACAGCACAATTTACTTGGATTTTATGGCCTAGGACTATTAAACAAAACTATGCAAAAAAGAACATAAACATTACATTAACTGGGACAACCGTTATGACCTTTATGCTTTATGGTCAGGAAAGTGTCTGGGAAGATCCGTGGAAAAAATAATTAAAGCACAGTTTTGAGAGGGCATACCACTTCTGAAGCATAGAGTAGTGCTGCTCCCTGTCTGTATGAGAGCATGGCAAGAATTCACATATTCTCACAAGGAACCAGATTACAGAATGTCATGTACTTCTCTGTAGCAAGCCCATTTTCTTGAAGCAGCTTGAGCTACTCAGCTTGAAAAAGCAAAAGGTTATGTTCCTCCTATCTAGCCAGTTATCTGCATTCAAAATTTTCAAAATTCAGAATAGGTGGATTCAAGAAGGCAGCGTGCCTACTCACTGGTAATGTACGTTCTAGCAGTTCAGAAATCTCACCATATTTGGGACAATATCCTATCATTCTGCCTCACAAACACACCTGAAGTTAAAAGAAAACTATGTCAAAGATCTTGTTCTTTATGAATTATTTTAATGAACCAAATATGAAATGACATAAACACAGGTCAAGGAAAATAACATGAAACCAGCCCCACCAGTTGCTGACAGAAGGTAAAGACAGACGAACAGCTGAGGATGATTTGAGCGAAAACAAGAAAGCATAGTGAAAGATACTCATTCTTGCCAAGAATGTCAATCATATCATATAGTAGTTAAAATTTCATGTCAAGTGCTTAAATAAGGTCTCTGCTTTAACACAGTGAGTCCACAGAAGAGTATGGAATGGGCTATCCCTGAATTCATGGCAACTGGTCCTATATATTCCAAATTTCTCCAAATAATGGAGATGGAGGTGGCTAAAAAGAAAGAGAAAGTGAGGACCCTTTGTTACGCAGCCTGGTCTCAGAAATGGAACGTGTTTTCTAGACCCCATAATCTTTGGCATAGGTTCCTTTTTCAATGTCTGCGTGAATGCTTTAATCCCATGACTGTGAAGGTTGCAGCAGTCAGTTTCTCATACACTAGAAACATAAGAGCAGCAGTAAGGACTGTCTGCAGGAGCTTTGCTTCAAGGCCTTTGTAGAGTCCCATTAATCCAAAACGCCTAAGAAGGAAAAAAAAAAAAACCAACAAAAAAGAAAACAAGTATGAATAGCCTTCTATAAGTAAATCAGTACACTACAAAGAAGAATTAATATCACAAGTAAAAGTTAATGACAACTGTAAGAATCTTAAATTCATTCTTGATGTCTTGAGTGTCAGCTATGTTTAATAATATTTTAAAGAGAAAATTCTGCAGAAAGTTAAGTCTTTTGTGCAAGAAACTTGCTTCTTTTCAAGATGAGAGGTGAATGAATTGGTATCCATAGATATCCTTGACACCACTTACTGTACAGATATTTAGGAGAATTTGGTTTTGTGTACTTATTCTGCAATATATTACAAAAAACAGGTTGACTCAAATAGCAAGTTTAAGGGGGGGCAAAAAGAAACAGAAGTCAGATCCAGCAACATTTTCAACATATTAGTAATACTCAAGTCTTCTATATCATGTTAGAAAAAAACAAAAAGCTCACCTCACTCTCTGTTGAAGAAGGTAAAGAACATTTCTAAGACTGCCTAGTGTTCTGTTCTCTGGGTTCAACCTGTGGCGTCCAAACTGAAAGAAAGGAAGTGCATTTTGTTGTATTATTTCCCCATGGTGCTAGGCAGAGAACCCAACACATGCATAAAATCTGGAAAGCCTATCTTAAACCTCTTTTAACATTTTCCAGGTTATACTAGCCACAGTGAAGAACTGAGGCCAAAGCTCACACTATTGAACTTTACACAGCAAGCATTAAACCAGTATGTGCTACAATAATTTGTTTTGGTTTTAAGATGGATTCTAGGAAAGTGTTACACATGGCCATATTTGCTCTCTTTCAGTCGGTCTGGAAGAAACAGTTTTCAAGATCTCAAAAGCATAATTTGCAGAGTCTTAGTAGAGATATGACATTCAAAGCAAGTTCTTTCTTGCTTGCTCAGCTTTCATTTAACAAAGATTGAAAGCCTGCAAACCATTATTACATTGAGATTGCATAGCTGAACCCAAAATTTATCTGCCCAGCAACGGTCTTTGAGCAAAACAATTACATGTGAACCGCTGTGGAAGAATCCAAAATTGTTTGATCCACCTACCTGGCCTAAATAATACTTCTCTCTTACTCACTRTGTTTCCTTATCCCCAAACTGTTTTTCAGTAGACATGATAGCTGCTGCTGTAATTTTATGTCTCAGAGTTAAACTAGCAATTTCAGCAACTCCTTTTATAGCAGTCATTGATACTCTTATCTGATACAGGTCGACAGTACTGTCAGCAAGCTGCAACTACTAATTATTAATATACGAGGGTTGCCACACTTGTATTTATAACAACATAGCCAAATAGCTTTTGAAGCATGTATTATGCTTCTGTGCTAAGAAATGTGAACTTGAGCAACTGCCTGTGGATGAGTTCTGCCAGAACTTACTCAGGCACCTGCTACTTCTTAGGCATAAGAAATTACCATTGACAGTAGGTAGAGTATGCAAGCAGATTTAGGCAGTTCAGAAATTGTAAGAAAATGCCAGGATGACACAGGTCCCTTTGCTATATGTCTTAAGAACTCAGATGGAAACAGCAGCAACAGAATGCTATTGGGAATCTCCCCTTATTAGGCAAATATGTGCTCACAATCCATGATCTTCTCATCAGCAACTAACTCATTTGATACTGATAAATCAAYGTTAAGGATTATTGTCAAAGACTCAGACACACCCCAAAAAAATTGCTAACTAGGTTCCAAGTTACAATGCCAGTCACCGCCCAGATTACTCATAGGCTTCCAAACCACACCAGGATTAGGTGCTTCCTTCTCCTCTTCTCCACCATCAGACTATTTTTGTACTACAAACAAAGGTTCATCAAGGGGGGGGGGGGGGGGGAGAGGGGAGTTCATTTCTCCCTAGGATGTCAATACTTCACCGATTACTGCAGAAGATTTCCCAAAGGGACTAGCATTCTCTACACTAGAGAAAAGAGGCTTGAGTTTTAAAGAGAACTTTTTCACCCAGGACCACTAAGAACATTAACAGTATTGCTATTTCTCCAGAGGCAAATTTAATTCATCCACTGTTTACTGACACATAGGCTAAAGAACAGTTTCACTGCATGATGAGTAACACCAGTGCCATGTATTTTTAATGACTGAAAAGGAGATAGACATACCAAATGGCAAGGCTGGAAGCTCCTTACCATTATCAATTACACAGAGTAACTGTTGATTATATGAAGCAAGAGCAGCGCTTTGCCAAAAAGTTGAAAGCAAAGGTGTACAGACTTCATTACAAAGAACCCTAATAACTTTCAAACAATAGTAATTTTCTAAAGGTGTAAGGTTGAAAAGAGTCCTGTACTTCTAATTTGATGATAGAACTTAATTATGATGTGTTTTTATGAATTATATCAAGTTTGTATTAGCTTGTGTGTAAATCTGCCAAAATTGTTTCAAAAAACCCCACAACTATACAAAGTATACTTCATGCAGAATGTTATTTCTGAAAATACTAAACCTTTATTCATAACTTTTTTTTTGAACATCACTTAGTGTGAGTGACAAAAACTTCATCAAATATAACAATGCTAGCTTTAGATTAGAAAACACATTATGAAGTATTGCAAGTTTGAACTGGACAGGTATCACCAGATGCATGTTTCTGCTGTTCTCGCCAGAAGTGTTCAGTTTCTGGCTATTAATTCTTTCATAGAGCAAAGGGAAAGAAGTCACCCCTAGTGACTGCAGAACTAGAGACAGGGTCCTTGTATTCCTCATCATCACAGGGAGAGGATGGACTGGCATGGAGAAGTAGCATACAGGCCACTTTATTTCACAGTAGGCCACTGTAAGAAGAATCTCACCACCAACAGGACACTGATGGTTAGCTATGCTCTAGCAGAAAGGCAACTTATCACTGCTCAGGCAAGCCAGCAGCAAACTAGCTGACCTCAGCTGAGGTGAGCAGTAAGCAGCAGCTGGTTAGTACATCAAGCTGGCGGCACAACTTACCAGAGCTGCCTTTTTTTTTTTTAAAGAATGACACTGTCACCAAGAGACAGAAGAATTTTGTTCAAAAAGCCAAAAGGAGACAGATGAAACATGAAGTAATAGYCACAAAATTGTAACCATTTCTATAGCAACCATGGAAAGGAACAAGGGTTGAAGCTGTTACATTGATGTGGCCCCATGAAGATTGCACTGCTGTGCAATGCTAAAGCTAAAATAGAGCACTCAAACTTTCCTTCCAGTTCTCCTTCACATCAGCAGAAAACACATTACAAATTAAAAAAAGACTGATGTTGCAACTTATCCAAACAAAGCTAAATTTGCTTAAATGTTTTTCTGTATCTGTCACTTCAGTAATAGAAGTCTGTGTTACTAGTTTAACTCCTGAGACATGTCCAGGCTGTTAAAACAGGGTAAGACATTGAATGAAGGCACTAGCTCAGCTGATCATCAGAAGTTAGAAAAACTTCAGAAAAAATGACTGCTGACAAAACTACAATGTGGCTGACACATCTACAATGTGGATGCCATTTCCTGCATCATCAGTGTGAAGTAGAAAGCTGTGCAGRCACACAAGTTTTACCTAGCATCTTTTCAGGGTAGCAGCAACCATCYAAGTCCTGTTAGTTTGAAATAGAGCATCCAAACCATCTTTTTACAGGCTATCAAAAATCAAAATACATTTAGTCCACTCTAATTAGAGAGAAGAAAAACTAAAATAATTACAAAATTTGCATGAAAATCACTTTTTCCAGATGAACTATTAACAAGAAAAATCCCCTATTAGACAAGTCTGAAAAGTGATACCCTTAACATGGAAGGCTCACATTCAACAGTTCAACTAATTCTCCAAATTTATACAAGTTTTAGAACATATATAATGGTTTTACCATTCACGCAAGTTAAGTCTTCTCCTTACTTAGGAAAATAGCATTGTATTTCATGTGGAAACATTTATTAATATTTAACTGTTAGAAAAATCATCAAGAAACAACTTACAAAAATAGATTAAAAAGCACAGAAATTAAACTACAATATGCTTACTTATGTATGGTCATGTCTCTTCCCCCCCCTTTGTCTTGTTTCAATATTACAACAATATTGGCACATACTGAAGGTAGGAGCATTATCCAGCATACATACAAATTGCAAGTGAGAATAAATGCAAGTGTTTCCATTTCCACTACAATTAGCATACAAGGCCATCAAGTGTTTAAAGACTTTTTTTTATGAGGGAGCTCATCTTCCCCTGAYGAATCACATTGTGGCTACTGACAAGGTCAGGCCATCATCCGAATAAAAAAAAAAAAAAAATGAATAGAACTTTTTTTGGATTACCCTAGGTCATCTGGAAACAAAGGGTTTAGAGGATTTAATTCTAACTTCCCACTTGACACATTTTCTATTTATATTCAAAGAAGTAAATCTACATTTTTGTAGTGCCTAAAAGCAGTAGGACGCATCAGCTTCTGTGAGACACTGTACCAATGCATTATGTTGTCAATCCTACCAGCTACTTGAAACAAACGTGCAGCAGTAATACCAAGTTCTATCAGAATCTGTCAGTACAGGATCAAAGAAGAGAGGCATCCTTATCAGTRACGGCATTGTCCAAAAGGAGCTCCCAAAATGATGGGTTCATTAACACAAAGGAAAACAAGCCATATGAACAGAGCTTGCATTATATAGAACAAGTCAGAGGCAATTACCCTGAAATGAAATTATTACTTACCCGCAGAATTGACTGTACTGTCTGCAGAGGATAAGTGAGCGTGGTGGCAACTGCTTTGGCTACTGCACCAATGACAAAAGCATCCAAAGATGTGAGCTGTTCAATAGATAAAGAACATATTACTTCCACATAGTACCAAATGGGTCAGTTACCCATATGTGTTTGGGGATTCTGTACTGGTACCTGCTACCGGGTTATCTAAGTATCTTTGGCATAAAGATCTCACGAAGTCTCTGGGTCTTCTCATTTTAAAGAGTTAGTTATAGTTCAACCAACTTACTTTCCCACAACTAAAGTTTATTTTTAACTTCTACCTGCTCACAAGCTTTTGCATTTCTCACTATAACTAGGTTACTAAAATATAGTGGAGATAAAGCCATACAACTAGACCAATTTAAAGCACCGACAGTAAACAAGAGATTGGGAAGTAGCATTTAAATGTACCATCAACCAATAAGCATTTCAGCTTTTGCAACGTTTAAACTAACAAKTCACACGGCACTTGTGAAAAGGCGACCGTGAAAGACCCCTTGAACATCACTCTATAATCCTCAGACATAATCACTACGCTATCAGGCAGAATTTTAGTCTTGATGACATAAGCTGAAAATCTCATCCCCTATTAGTCAAGAACACCTACTGGAAGCCCATCCTCACCTCCAAAGCCCACAATGTTCCATGATGCACCAAATACATTGCTATAGCCTAAGCTGATGACAGTGCATCTCAGTCTAACAGTGTGAATTAATCACTGAAAATAAATAGGTGCCCATATCAAAACATGCTCCAAATTTGCAAAATACRTTGATGGCAATCAGAAATATRCACACACACACACAYAYCTTAAAAAAGTCAATCTGATATACTTAAGACAATCAGGAAAAGATCAAATCAGAAGAAAAACGTTGTCCAAAATAAAAATGACCATTTCTAAGGGAAAAAAGTATTTTCCCTCTCCACTGATCATGGACAAAACATGCCCTAATTTAAGGTAGAACTAAGTAATTTAAAAGAAACAAAAGAAATAAATATAGCAATTAGCCAACAGGCAAATAGCAATGCAGAAGGAAGCTCAGCTCGTCACTCAAAAAATGTATTATCCATAATGTAACTGGATAGATCCATCAGACACAGATAGAGTGCTACAGTATTGACTAAAGATGGTAAAAACCCAAGCCTCATTTATGATGCTGTCGTGGTTTAACCCTGGCCAGCACCTAAACACCACACAGCCACTCGCTCACTCCCCGCTTCGGTAGGATGGGTGGGAGAATTCGGAGGGCACGAGTAGGAAAACTCGCAGATTGAGATAAAAACAGTTTAATAACTGAAATAAAACAGAGTAGAACAGTAATAACAACAGTGGTAACAACAACAATAGAGTATCTAAAGCAGGCGATGCACAATGCAATTGCTCACCACCTGCCGAACCAACGCGTTGCCCAATATGCGAGAGCCCGTCCTGTGATGCCAGAGCCCCCCTCCCCCYCCCCCCCTYMSTTTTTATACTGAGCATGACGTTACATGGTATGGAATACCCCATTGGCCAGCTGGGTCAACCACCCCGGCTATGCTCCCCCCGCCAGCTTCCCATGCACCTGGCAGGGCATGGGAGGCCGAAAAGTCCTGGGTGCAAGCACCACCCAGCAACACCCAAAACATCAATGGGCCATCAACGCTCCTATTATACCAAACCCAAAACACAGCACACACCCTCAGCTACTGGGAAGAAAGTTAACTCTGACCCAGCCGGAACCAGGACAGATGCAAAATCTCACGTAAAAATTATTTCACCATGTCTTGAGGAAAAACAAGATGGCTTTGTAACATATYGATATGATCTAACATTTCAATACAGCCAAACGCATTCTAAAGTCACAAATTAACAGCAAAGCACTGCAGCTTAAACATATAATATGTTATGATATTATCCTAAAATGTAACACAAATGCTTTTCAATTTGCTAGAACATAAAAGGAACATGAGTTCAGGTGAGATGCTATATCTGATATAGAGGGAAAAAAAAAAGAATAAAGAAAAAGAAGGGGACTATAAAGCAGGGACAGAAAAGTGATTCTACCTCTATTTAGAGAATCAGGGAGGTATGGTTGCAATGCTATGTTCAATTCTAGTGTCCATCCTTGGAAAAAGGATATTGAAAAATTGAGGGCTTCAGGAAAAAAGTGTTATTAAAATGACAGGGTCCAGAACAAATCTCTGATACTTCAAAGGCTCAATATACTTGATTTACTGGAGAAAGGGTTAAGACGTGACTTCAAAATAGACTGTACATACATACTTATAAAACAGATATATCAGAATTGAAATCTCTACTTTAAATCAAGACCTGTGAACAAATCTAAACAAATGTGGACAAGARGTGGAGTTTTATTTTTACAGGAAGAGGAATTCATCACAGGAGTATCTTCCCTAGGGACATGAAAGATTCACGTCTCACTTCACAATGACGGATCTTTTTTAGAAGATATACTAACTCAAAAAACCCTCAAAAATACGAGAACCAAAACCAAACCTACATTTCTCAATTTGCTCAAGTAATGCATGTCAAAGAACCTGTCTTATAACAGAGCATGTCCATCACCTGGCCTCAAAACATACTCACTTGCAGCTGCTTTTTCAAAAGCTTCCGTTTTAAGCTTTCATAAAACATGAACTGTATGGCAGGATTGAAGACCAGCAGCAAGGAGGGGAAAGTACCATTCCATAAAGCTAAGACTCCTTCATCTCGTATTATCTGATGAAAGGCATCTGAGAAGAAAGGTGGGGGAAAAAAAAAAAAATCATTAAAATTTTGAGTACAAAATTCTGACTGTAGAAGGTAAGAAAAGTTACACTTAAAGCCTAATACTCAAAGAGTATAAAAATCCACTGCAGTCTTTTATGCAACTTTTTATTTTCCACTCTAATCTGGAACTTAATGGAAAAATAGCGACAAAGAAGGTTCTTGCTCACATCACCATTAACGTAAACAAAGCTTATCATCTCCACCAACACCCCACTCTTTTTAGTGCAAGCTCAGCATCAACAGTAAGGTCTTCTAAACCTTCTTCAAAATGACAATATTTATTTACTTACTTATTTTTAAAAGGAAGTCAGCCTGAATGTGTGGGTGATTAAGAGATTAAGATGAGTGAAGTTTACTTTGCAGATTATCTGTCCAAACTCTGACTCCCAGCTACCACCTAACTGGGCTCAGTACTACTCCAGGATTTGTGTGATAAGATACCTGCCTTTGCAAAAGGCATTTTAGTTACAGGTGTGCACACTACAAACTCTTAATTACCATCAGAAATGGCCAAGTCCAGTTTCCTGTGAAACTAATGACTGCAAAGTGATAGGGAAGCATAGAGATTCCAGGGTGAAATCGGTTACATGAATAAAAGTCTTCAAACTTCAGAGTCCTTGATATATTTCATTTAATGAACTTCTCTTTGGTTGAAGACAACAACAGGTGCTTACCTATTATGCCTTTATAATTGGTTGGTACAATGTCTTCATTTCTAAATTTTGCTCCCTGCAGCTTCAGACGTGTGTTCACTACCCAAAGAGGAGTGGTCAATAGGACATTCACTACACCTAATATAAAACACAGCACACAGAAAATCAGCCAGAACCAGAAGATTTCAGTGTTTTCTTATCCCCTTTTACCCCAATTCACACACTACTGAAATTAATGGTAGGAAGAGGGGGAAAAATTAACACAGCATAACAGCAAAAGTAAACTGGTAACTTGTAATAAGCTACTTCATGTATTCCCCCCACAGCTCCACCATGAATTAGTTGTCAGCAGATCATGTGCAGTGGGAAGACATTTCTGCTACCCCTCCCCAAAACTAAAAAAAAACAAAAAAAACAAAAAAAAACCAAAACAAAAACAAACCAAAAAACACAAACAAAAAAACCCCAACACCAAACAACAAAACACACCAAATATGAACATGTTGAAGGAATCTTAAGTGAACTTGTTACTTTGCTGCATACTACACCAAACTGGAGCACAAGATACTCTATTTTTTCATGCCCTACTTCACTCAATGATGACTTGCTGCCTGCCTACTTTCAGAAAGAAACACAGAGTGATAAGGTTAGAAGGATTATTTTATGAGGAGAGATTGAAACAGATAAATGCATGCAGCTTGATTACCAGAACAGAACTCCTACACTGCCAAAAGAATATCTAGTTTCTAGAGTCACTAAGTACACTTAAGGTGGAAAACACAGGATTCTGCAAATATTTTAAGTGAGGCTTAGAAATGGCAAGAGATTACACACAGTAACAAACACCAACAGTAAAGTTTGAAAGTTGAGTATCAGAAAGTAGGATGGGGGAGGAGAAATGGACAAACACGCATAAGGCTACAACAAAGAGGTATTGCAAAGTACAGTTCTAAACTAACAGGGAGAAGGACTAAGTGACATTACTTCTGCAATCACCTGGTACAGGTCTTCCCTGTTCAGTAACGACCGAGGCAGTTACTTTGAAGTAACTATGTAAAAACAAGCTTCTGATCTTTCTTATTAATATTTCTGCATAACAGAAATTGGCAATTTCAGTGCTTCTACACTGATTGCTTTGGTAAGAGTCTGAGTGACAGACTGAATTATTCCATTATATTGAGATGGACACAGTATATTACTATCAAGAACAGTAAATCTGAAAAAGGTGAAACTTTACTACCTACATTATGCCTGTTTGTTCTTTTTCTTTTCCTTTAAGAGGGTTCAGAAAAGCAGAACATAAACATAACTATATTTCAGTATCCTTCATAAGGACTAAAATCAGCTCTCAAAGAAGTTTTGAGCAAAATCAAGCACTAGAAAAGGTAAGCCACATCCATTTCTCTTAACCAAAGTCAATGTGATTACATGATGGAGTAACACATTAGAGCACAACATACCTGGAATTTTTCACCCAGACTCAGTTAAAGAAGTCATAAAACTTTATTTTCCAGAATGGAAAGGTAATTTTTTTTTTAATATATTTTTCCAATCTGTATTTGCTACCAGTAGCAGGAATGAGAGATGGGTAGGGAGAATTAGTAAACACCTCAAGTGGAATTTTTCAATTTACACCAGATATTATTCCATTAAAAGGATATAAGTGATGGACATTGAAGAAGTCATTTAACTGACAAGCTACTACTCYAATTCCTGTAGCCTTTGTTCCAGAACGTAGTTATAAGAAAGTTTTCCCCCAGCGATAAAGCCAACTTAAGAATTTCTTTCCTTACTTTCCCCCAATTATTCAGCCATTCATTGTGCCTACACACTGAAAGTACAAGAAACTAGCAAAAAGTAAACAAGCACCACCCCTCCACCACCTCCCCCCAAATAATCACAGGCCTTTTTTTTTTTGCAGGTTTTTTAAAATCAGCTTGTTTCAGTGTGGTTGCACAAGCAATTGTTCCTGCAGAATAGTACAGGCAAACACAGGCACACAGCGGTAATTTTTCACACTGGATTTGCTAGAAAAGCCATTAATGTCATCATCCCTTCAAAGAAGCCACTGTAGCATCCACATAAGAGGAAGGGATAAAAAAAGAACGTAAAGTTCCCACTGTACTTACATGTTTCTAGGAACTTACTGTCACTTGCAGCTGACAACCCAAAAAGAAGTCTGAAAAATGGCACCCAAATGCTTACATTAAAAGCTCTTCCTTATCCTAATCAAAAATATTTCAGAATTGGCATATATCTTGCCCTCTGAAAAAAAAATCACCCCTCCCTGCCACTTGTTTTCAACATCTAAAAGATGATGCTTAGATACCATGGTAAACAACACACCAGACACAAATAAAATACTAGACTGCAACAGCACTGTGCTGTGTGCCAGAATTCACAACAGGAACAGTTTATGCACCTACTTATGAGGCGGGGAGGACACAGAAGAGCATCAGAGCTGTACAACAAAGCAGGTCTGCATACAGTGGGAGGCGTAAGCACTCAGTGTGACCTCCAGTGGACTTCATAAAGAAAAACGTTAGATAGAATATACTAAAAATACATTTTTGATGAAATTAAGATTTTTAAGTATTACCTGCAACAACCCCGAGAACCAAGTCTTTTCCAGTGGTTGAATGCTGACCTTTGACCCAGAGAGCTTTAAGACTATTAAATGTATAAAAATAAACAAAATTGGAGCAGCAAAGGCTGGAGATAACAGGGAACCATCCTCGGTATGGTGCCAACCTAACAGAGAGGAAAAAGTCATGGTAAGGATCAGCAAATTATTTATGTGATCTAGTTGATTTTACATGTTGGTGGAGGGTCCCAGAGATACAATACTGTATACTACATACAATACTAACTAGATATGTCTTTATCATTAATGGTAACAAATCATACCAAACTCCTGACTGTACCATAAAAAAAATTAAGCAATTATATTTGTAAATTATAGTAATCAGGAGTAATTGCACTGAAAAGGAGCTGTAGAGGTACAATATATTTACAGTGAGAAGCTTGAGGCTCACTCACTCCAAAAGTGAGTATTACCACTGTATTTGCTCTCTACCAACAGCCAGCAATGAACTACAAACATCCAAGGGATGAATATATTTGAAGTATATATGTTAACACACAGACTGATACAGTCAGTTCAAACCATATACTAAAACACACCAAGGCATGAGGAGAATTCTCATCTTTCTTGAGAAATGGAGTTGTCAGTCCAATACAAAAGATAACACCCCAGTAAAGAGATGCTCACATCTCCAAGGAAACAAAGCAATGCTTAACATAGCCAGAAAAAAATTAAGACGACTACTCCTTCAATAAAAAATAAAAAAAACTAGAGTAAGGAAGAAAAAAATACATGTCTGAATTCTTACACAAAATTTAAAGATGAAAGACTAGTTACTGAAATTAATATATTCTACCAAGGAGAATTTTCCAAAGGATACAACCTGGGGAGTGAGATATGCAGGTGAGAGAAATTTCTAATAAACGCCTTGCAGTAAAGTCTACAGCAAATCAGTCAGGTAAGTGAGAAAAAGATATTACCTATTTAAATTTAACTAGATTAATCACAGATGAAAAACTGAATATCCCCTTATGATTCACAGCTATCTTATTTTTCAGTTGTGAATAGTTGTCATTGTTTGTGTATCATCTAAATCTATCTTGATTTAAGAATAATTTCATAACAGCTGACTAACAAGGCCTTCCTTCTCTGACAGGCCTGATGAGCCTGTAAAACAGGGACACCTCAACAACTGCCCTACATCCCCAGCATGTTCTACAATACATCCAAAAAAAAGTTAATGATATGCACCTTCACTGAAGCTGCACAGGACAGGTAGAGAACTGCTATTACGTTAAGAGCATAAGAAATCTCCTCAACGACCAGCAGTAATCATGGAGGCTCTTTAGTATTCATTAAAATATTGGGAATACACAGAATATAAGGACCCCCAAGAAGGAGATCATAAAAGGTGCGAGGCTGGTAAACGCAGCATCTGACTGTTCTTATGATGTAAATGCTAGTTTYTCCATCTCAGATGCATCAAGTACTTCTCCCTCCCATGTAGCTGGGAATACACCACATCATTAAGACTGTTTCTGAAGTTACAGGCTTAGCTAACCATGCAGTTACAAGTACAAATTAACTGACTACACTGTTAGTCATGAGTAGACTTAAAACAATTTTTGCATCACCTCTCTCTTCTGTGCTGCCAATAAAAATGGGAGAAACACACTCTGGGGACCGTGTTGTCTAACTGAGAGTGTTAGTTTTGTTTTGCTTGATTTATTAAGAATTTCTGATGATGATTTTCAAAGGAAACATCTTACAGTACAAACATGAAACTATGACAAAAAACATAAAGTTTATTTTAATGACTTAAGTTGTCAGTGCTAGCATCCATAATTCACATACAAATCCTGCTGCACACAAACAAAACAAATAAAAAGTTTTGTGTTCCAAACTGCAACTTTGAGAAGAACTCAGCGCACACCAGTTAACACCTTTCATATCACCTAGAAAAGGATGAAAGTGCAGGGAAGAAAGCAAAGCTGTTTAATAAACTTCTACAGAAAGTCCATTAGCTAAACCTATTTGCTTTATGTTACATCTAGATGAGAAAAGCAGTCTCACAAAAGTGTAATGAGACAAGACTCTACAAACTAATGTGAACAAGATGTTTATGATCTCACATCACAGGTTTTGGATTTGTTGTGGGTGGTTTTGGTTTTTGTTTGTTTGTTTGTTTTTTTTATTCCAGACACATCTCTACAACTAGTATCATTGCTTAGCCAGGTCTTGCCAATACCTCTGGAAGAAAAAAAATGTTTACCTATTGCCAGAATTATTGATTTTTCTGTTTCACAGGAAAAGTAGGATGACCACTTTTGCAGTCTCTCCCTTCCAGTTAACCTCTTAATTTTTCTTTTTCACTTTTTCTTTCTTTTTTTTTTTTAATTGACATTTACTTGACATGCTCATGTAACAAATGTAATGCAGGAACATGAACAAAAGAGATCACCAACTGACTGAGAAGTACTCGTGCATACAACTGCCAACTGCTCAAGTTCAAAGGTGACAAAACATTATTGGCCAAGCTAAACTTTTGTTAGCTTTAATGTCCTGGAAGCTCTGGGCTATGTAAGAGTTCCAGGGATTCACTTAGGAAAATACTCGTAACAAGGACACGCACACAACTGTTTTTCCCAGCCAGCTCAGCTCAGACTGTGTGGCAAATAAAGCACAGCATTGCTGAAAGTTAACTGCTTTTAGATAGATCTTCAATCTCATCAGCATAAAGAGTCACTTGTTGTGTACTTCCACATGCTTAGGAGGAGGAAAAAACTTCTAACTGGGAAACATGTCTCAATTCTCCTCTTGAAAGTGGCTCAGCTGTCTAAGAGTTTCGTCTTGGTTATGAGAAATGGACACACCCAAGAATCCAGGTAGACGAAGCTGGTTTATCAGGTACATGAAGGTACGTTTCCATACAAACCTGCATTTCTGAGGAGACACAGCTACCTCCCTAATGGAGGCACAGTTACATCACTGAACAGCTCGATTGCATAAGGTGCTCAAGAAAGTTAATTCAAATTAGCTAAAGATGAACACATAAGATTATGTAAGTYATATCACACTTATATGAAGACTTTTTAATTCAAAGTAAAAATCCATCCAGATGGGCTAACTATTCCACTTTAACAGCAAATTCAAAGTAGTTTTAGAGCTTGCCTACATGAAGACAAGAGGAAAATTAGTATCTACTCACAGGCCTTCTTCTTTGATTATTTCCAATAGGACTGCTGGTGTTGTCTTAGACTTCCGCTTCTCATCAACTGGAAAACAGAAGAATCACTTTTAGATTATTCTGATTTTTAGCACTCATTTTCAACTCTTTATCCTTCCTATTCTGAACATACCCCAAAAGAGCATGCTGCTTCTTCCTCATAAAGGACAGACATTCCCTACTTCTGCAGCAATTCCAGAAAGCATCTCCTTATTTTCATTTGCTAGGTAAGGCTACTTCCTTTTCTTATTCTTCCCCAGACTAGCAGCTTCTCTTGTGCACCAGAGTATCTGCAGTTACCAATTCCTAATCTGATAGTTGTGACATGAACTGAAGGTATGTTCACCTTAGGCACGAGACTAGAACTGGGCCTTCCTAACTGCTCTCAAAATTGTACCTTGGACTCCAGACTAGCACCACTCGCAGAGCAATCTCTTACAGTTAATCTGCAAACAGCTAAACCTTAGCAAAACACTGTCTTTTCCTGCGTTGAAAGCTGCTCAACAGTGATATGGTGCTAATTTCTCAACCACATATTTCTGACGACCTGGCTGATGATCTCCCACTAGTTCTTAACACCTTAGTCACAGTGCTAAATGCTTGGTGATTCTGTGACTTTTGATTGGGAGATAGAGCTTTAGAACAACAAAGTTTATACCCAGATTGCATTTTTGTAAATATCGGACATTCCTACTCCCAGTTCTAACCCTGACTTTTCCCTTAAAATAATTCTCAGGAATAACTCTAGACTAGTTTTTCATGATACTGCCCCTGCGTTTTGAAGTGTTCTCAGCAGCCAAAAGCAACAACACACAAATGTAATCCTGTGTAACCTCACATCTTTATTTTTCTTTTTGGTCTTAGATAACCATTTAAAAGCTATGTCGGGCCACAYATCACACAGCCTTTTCAGCTCATTAAAAGGTTGCCCAATACTTTCAAAAGGGAGAATTACCTTCAGCTGGAAAAAGGGTGTTAGTGATTAAATTGTGTTAGTGTTACACAAGTTCATTCAAGACAGGTTCCCCTATAACCACCCTTACAAGTGCCCCAAGACAAGATGAACAGAAACACCGTTGTACAAAGAAACTAGATTTTGACACTTACCCTGAAGTCTAAGCCTAGCTGTATCCAAAGGAAAAAATACAGTCATTGCAGTCATACTGCCCTGAAAAACAAAATAAACTGGCTATAGTGTATCAGTTGCTTGTACAGATGCCTGCCAGACTCTTTGTAGCTCTTCACTTCTTACCCAGAAACCAGTGTACTGAATAAGTTTAAAAAGGGGATAAACTCCATACATAACAATGTCTTTTTGAAGTGTTTTTTGGTCCCACACTTACAAAACAAGTTTTTTCTCCTGTATTAGATCAAGCTAAAATTAAAACCATTAGAAGCTTTTTGCCCAAAGAGAAAGTTTTTGAAGTCTGAGAGCTGTTACAGTGGGAATCAGGAGACAAACATACTGCACTTTCTCTACCTCCCATTACCCTCAGTACCCAATTTCTGGTTTTTGGTTGTTTTTTTTGTTTTGGGGTTGGTGGGTTTTTTTTGGTGTGTGGTTTGTTTTGGTTTTGGTTTTTTGATTTTTTTTTTTTTTTTAAAAAGGAAGAATATGACACAAGCAACCTTTGTGTTACAATAACCTTGTTTAGACTTAAGAAAAAAAACAAAAACCAAAAAACTTTTGTTCATTAAAAAACTGATAGTACAAGTTTTTCAGGACTTAATCTACCATTGTACTAAATTCCAATTTAGTCATTAAAGATCTGCCTACCAAGACACCCCCTGTGGCATGAATTACATATGATGAATTAAAACATGACCTAGATGTCACCAGACTCACTTCTTGTGAATCCAACACACTCTTCACTTCTGTGCAATCCAACCATTAAAGCCTCYAAATGGAAAAGCGGGCAGCCACTCTCCTTTACAACGGGGTTAAATACTGTATTTGCAAATGCCCTTATCAAGCAGCTGTTCCCTCTCTCTCCACCTCCATTCAGCTTCTTCATTCTTTAGTACTCTAGCATTAATATTGCACAGCTTTTGGAAAAAGATACCTAACTCAAAAAGACCCTAGCTTGGTATAAACCTGTTAACACTCTAGGGTAGTATTAAATGCATCAAGTGGCTGCTAAAGCTGTGGCACTCTTCCAGTAGCAGCCATGCAAACCGTTTAAATAGTGGGAAGGTCTGGGATACCGCAAGTCACACAAGCACTGTGTTTAAAGCACACTACACAGTCCAACTTGAACTTTTCTAGAGCTATGTTATACATTTAAGCGAGCTTTGCCTCTAGAAACGCTCCAGCTCCTGAGCAGACTGCTTGGACCTATCTCTACAACCAGCAACAGAGGATTATTTTTCAGGTGGTGTTTCCTCACTAAGACAACTCTTGGTTGAAGTCTTAACAAGACTTAAGTTTCTCCAGTTTTCATAACACCAGGTAGCAGATGAAAGGAAACGCTTGGCCATAATTACCGGGTTATTTTAACCCATTTAGTTTGGGCTCTAGCCAAAAGGGTTGGTTCTGCTCTCCCACCTACTTGTCCAGTGTCTGGTCATTCTTGGTACCTACTGTGTACACAGCTAGACAGCAAGTAGGATTAATGAACCCATCTGACTAAAAACTTACAAAAAATAAGTTTCAGTCAGAAGGCTAGTACCAGCACAAAAAGAAGTGCCATAAAGAGCCAAAATATACCTCCTAATGACAGCTGCATTACAGCAACTCTGAAGCCAATCTCAGAACACTGTTACACACACCTATGCACAAAACAGCCACAAGACTGCACAGTCACTACAAGTTCCAGCCTTCCCCTGCTCAATCTATCCCACTTCCATCCTCCTGAAGTGRTATTTATCCTGAATCCTACTCGCAGTGCAATCCACCATACAGCAACACAAACACTTGCACTCAAAATCAGAAAATGAAAGTGGGGAAATAGTTGGGATAGTGGCACACAGGACAAAGGGGTGGACAGAAGGTACAGAATAGAATATTTCAGTTGGAAGGGACCTACAATGATCATCTAGTCCAACTGCCTGACCRGTTCAGGGCTGACCAAAAGTTAAAGCATATTAAGAGCATTGTCCAAATGGCTCTTAAACACTAACAGGCTGGGGGCATCGACCACCTCTCTAGGAAGCCTGTTCCAGTGTTTGACCACCCCCTTGGTAAAGAAATGCTTCCTAACGTCCAGGCTAAACCTCCCCTGGTGCAGCTTTGAACCATTCCCACACAGTGAGCCTTACAGGCTTCTTAAAACTGGCTTAAAACATATATGAAGCTATAGCTCAACAGAATGTCATGAGATAACTCAGCCGATCCAACACATTACTGCCAATAAAAGATAATTTGTACCCTCTCCCCTCCTTTTGCTAAATTGACGGAAATAAACTCAGAAAAACAGTTACTTTTCTCCTGGGTTTATAAATGGAACGACTCAACTACACRGCGGGAAGACTGCCAGAAGCATCATATGGAGGAGACAGGATCTCATGGCTAGAAGTAAGGGAAAGGAGAGGGATGAGCAGGACCAGCCCTTTCCCCAGCAACAAAAACTCTTGAGATGGGCTCAGATCCCTTACTGAATCGCACTCAAGACCAGTAGGGAAAGTAACTCCTATTACTGATTGCAGGTACATATGATAAAGCGTATGACCCTATACTGTTGAAAGGGTGAGGCTTCACTGTCTGCCTTCCCACCACCTCCCTGTCAATGCTGAATCTCCGCGGTTTGCCAAGTCAAGTCCTGCTATCACTGAATGATCACTAGGACAGGTACAAACTGGCTTAAGCAATCCCAGCTCTTGGTCAACTATATTTCCATCCCTGCCTCCTCTGTTCTGGTGGCGTAACTTTTTGGGCGCCTACACGATGATGCAGACAAGGAAACTAATCTGGCTGAAAAATAACTTTTTCCATTGGGCTACTTCTTCAGTCAGATCAATTCCCCGATCAGCCACAGCACCACATAAACAACTGTGCAGTAGCCAAGAGGTGGCAGTAAGTGGCCAGAATAAATGGCCTGAGGCGACTGCTGCCAAGAAGAGGCATGCAGGACCACAGCCTAAAGTTTGGTTTTCTAAAAAATAATAATTTTTTTTAATATATATTTTAATTTTTTTATGTTGTCAGCCAACATACAGAGTCAAAGCAAGCAGCTTGACTACTGCCATAATACTCCTATAAAATTCTCATTCCTACAGCTTTTGTAACAGGAAGGTTACTTTAYAGCTATATGCAGAGTTAAAGAATACTCATGTAATGCAATTAAAGTTCACAGGAAATCAGCACTGATTTTTTTTGCTGCTCACAAAACTATTCATTTGTCTCAGGTTTGACTAGGTAGTCTAGAAGATATATGAACTTCCACCATATTACAACAGAAACAAAAATTATCATGTTGTGATCTGACATGTTCTTCTGACTCATTACCACAGCACAGTTCTGTGGTTGTTTTTTTTTTTTTTTTTTTTTTTTTAAATTCTTGCATCACATCCACACATCAGCATGCTTTATAATAATGTAAACAAATACTGAGACAATATCAGAACAGTTAGTACCCATGTCAAAGATCTTGCCAAAATTTATATATTACAGCAAACAGAAACCTCTAAATTGATGCATACATCTTTACTATTAAAAAAAAAAAAAAAAAAAGGTTGTAAAGAAGAGGCAAAACATTGCATTTTTAAAGATTAGATCACATTCATTCCCTTTCCTATTTCACACAGGATGAGACAAAAAAAAAAAAAAAGCCACCTCATTTTAGGAAAAAATTCTTGCTCCAGAGCTTTAAATTGTATATGAATATTAGTGACAGCAAGTAGAAGTCACAACGGTACAGAAGTCCAATAGCTCCAAAAAGTTCTGTCTCCCTTCACAGCAACATCACTGCAGCAGAGATACAAGCATCTTTAAATACAACAGGGAATTTCTATTAACTTAATTAAAACCACCAACGGACTTACGATACCATTTTATGATGCGTTTTAAGTTTATGGCTGGATTTCTAAGTTCGGTTCATACCACAAACTTTGTTCAGGAGCACAGCCTGATTATAGTGATCTGTATACGAGAGTGAGAAGCTAACAGTGAGGGCTAGAAAATATGACCAACTTCTGTACACCAGCAAAAGGAAAGCAAGCAGTATTTCAATGAGATCATTTGAGAGTTCCATTTCTTGAAAGAGGAAACAAAATTCCCATTACCTTTGATGCATAAATAAGCAGACTTAAAACACTTTAAAGAGCTGACAATATTCCCATGATTATTTATAATACAGACAAAACAACCTTTAGTCTTTTTTTGCTTTCTCTGGCAGGCCAATTTAGAATCAGCCTTTATTGTTCAATAACATTTAGTGACTTTCATCCTATACAAGACATTGTGAGGTATTTTAAGGACTCAAATTAGAACAGGAAGTTTTGCCAGAACAGTAGATCAGCAATTGTTAAAATACATATTTAGGTGTTCTTGCCAGTCTGGAATAACCTAAGAGCAGAGCTGCATCAGCTTGCTTCAAAATCATCAATACGTCTGGTCCAACATGCTACATTGTGCTAGAATTCTTAATCTCTTGGAAGTACAAGACCGATTTGCTACTTACAGAGCTAGCACTCATTCATTCAAGGGCTGGGCATACTAGGAAATCTACAGAAACTAAACACTACTTTTTAATTTACACGTGTTATATGAAAAATTAAATTCAATAACCTATACAAACCTCCTTTAGCTGCACTGTGCTTGTTTCATGTTTTGATTAACACCTCACCCTTCACAACTTGTAAGTATTTCTAAGACAAATGCAGAATGGAGATGCTTAGTACAACTCTTATTTTACACAGCTGAAGTGTTCCTCTACCTTAACTTCTGGGAGGCTTACATTTTCATAGTTAATTTGATGCCCAACTTCAGATGCTTACATGCTCAATTTCTAAGGGAGAACACCTACAGCTCCTATTGGGTTCACAGGAGGCTCCAGCTGCTCAGGAGAAGAGCCAGCCTCAAGGTTTATCAAATCCCCCATCCAAAACCAGCGAGGAGCAAAACTAGGGCTTTGCAAGCCTGCTCGCACGGCATGGGTGGCGGAACCGAGACTTGGTGTCAGGGAGTCCCTCACCCCAGATCCTCTTCTTGTGACCGAGAAGAGTTTGGGCATGGCCACGCACGGGTCACGCCCCAGCGCCCCAGCCTCAGCACCCGGCTGGGCCTGCCCACCCCCACTGCCCTGGGCTCCCCGCCTCCGCACCCCCCCGAAGCCGCCCCCTCAGGCGCGGCCCCCCGGCGGCCCCTCAGTCAAACAAAGGCTGAAGGCGGCCCGCCGCCTCCTCAGCGCCCCCCACCAGGCTGGCACAGCCGCTCCGCCCGCCCCTCCTCCCCGCTCGCCCGGGCACACGCCACCCGCCAGACCCCTCCGCCCCGTCACCGCCAACGGCCGCCGCCGAGGAGACACCCCCTCCCCCCACCCGGCGCCGCCCGCAACGGCTCCTCAGCGCGAGCCCCGACCCGCTCGCTCACCACAGCCCCGGACACGGCGTGCACCAGGCTCTCGTAGGAGACGATGGAAGACATCGCCGCGGCTCTCGCGGGCTCCGCCGCCAGCCGGCCCGGCAGCACCGGGACACCGGCGCGATCTAGGCTACCCGCTGTCGCCCCCACTCGCGCCATGACGCCCGCCCTCCCGTCAYGAGGCGCCTCGCCCCGCCCCTCCACCGCCAGCGGCCCCTCCCTCCGGCGGGCCCGGCGCATGCGCGCTGCCGCGCCTCAACCGCCAAGTGGGGCCCGGACCTCGGGGCCGCGCTGAGGGGGAGGAGGKCTGGTAGCAGTTGGAGTTCTCCGTGAGCGTGGAACTAGGGTAGTCATGCGGGCCGCCTGTGAAGACCCACGAGAAGGGGTGGAGGGACAGCTCAGGAAAGCGTTGCGTGGGGAATTTTAGCGCCGAGCTGTAAGAGAGAAGCCGGGGAGGAATGCGTTAATGGAAACCCGGGGCACTAAAAAGCAGTTAGGTTGGAAGAACAGATCTGAAGTGCTTTTTATAGATCTAGTTTTGTATGTCAGGTTTTTTTTCTACACCAAGTAGGCCTTACCTCACGGAAGCTTAGAATAATTGCTGAGGCTTTAAGAAAAATACAGAATTAGGGTAGATACTGGGAATATGGAGGAAATCCATTGTTCCTTCCTGTGAAAGTACAGTAATACGTTTTCTCTTCCACCACGAGCTTCCCTTTCCCAAACATTTAACATAAGCATTTGATTACGAGGAAGAGACAATATTTAACTTAACATTCTGTTTCCACTTTTTCTAACTTCAGCCCCTTTCCTTGTACCTGAAGTCCAGTATCTTTTAAAATAACACTTTTTCAAGCCCATCATTTCTTACTCTGTGTGGACGGATCAAGCTTGTTACTTTTGCCAACTATTTTGTTTACTCCTTTTCCCGGTCCGTAAGATCTTTCTTACTCCTTCTCTGCCTTCATGGCTGCCCAGCGCCTGCAGCCAGAGCACACCATTAGCAACAAAGCATCTCCAGGCTCACCACTCACTTTGCTAGCTGGGGATGGAATAAGAAGTGCTACAAAGACGGGACTAGACACGGGTAGCTGGCCAAAGGACAGGGTAGCCACGGCTTGCAGCAGTTAATTAGGGCACACAGTGACAAGACTATTAAATGCAGAATTTGGAAAATGTCAAGAATCCTGTAGCCTCCTCTTAACCTTTTATGTAGAAGAGGTTCTGCAGGGTAGGAAGGAGATGAGGAAATGAAATGAGGTTGGACATGTCACAATTCATAAAATCACTTGGGATGATAGCTGTGTCTGTTCCTATCCTGTTTTTTTTCCCCATTCTCATGTCATATACTGGTTTCCAGATAGCTTCAAGGTTTTGCCCATGTTAACAAACCTTCCCCTCTTCTTAGCTTCACCTATACTTCAAAAGATATAAATAAAAATAAGAATGAAAATTCTCCTTGGCTTTGTATCATGTTACTCCTGGGCTCTTTTTTTTCTAGTTACTCCATCTTTTGTTCTCCCTTTCTGAACAGAAAAAAATAACTTCATAACTTGTTCTTCATGTTTGCAGTTCCTAGTTCTTCAACCACAACTCTCCAGCTGCCTGTTGCTTGCGCTGCAAGAGCTCCTAGTGCTTACACCTGTGGTAGGAATCACCGTACCATCCATTATCTAAACAAGGACAGGGCAGTTAGCACATTACACACTTGCCAAGAGTTTCACTACCACACAGCCGGATAAGCCATTTCCTTTTGGGAAGACATTCCTTCATCAAGTGGCCTAATAACAGACCACTCATCTTTATTTACCCTTCTGTGAGGAAAATCCCATGACCTTTTGGGAGGGAGGGGGGCTATAAAGAACACAGGCTACTCTGCCTAAGGCAAGCATTTCAGTTTGAGAAAAACATTCTTCCAGTGCAGTGCTCCAACATCCCAGTGCTCCAACATTAGATGCTGACACCAGCAACCTAAGAGGCCACAACTGTCAACTGGTTTATGCAAGGCTGATACCACTGGTAGTCCCAATAAATTATTTATTTTTTTTTAATAAGATCCCCTGTGACAGATGCACCCACTGTGACTGAGTGAACAGTACTTTGGTTCGGGCATCACCGGCAAGTAGGTCTGACTGAAATCAGCCCTGCTGTGCAAACCTTGAGAATTGTGCTAGGCCATATCTTCTCAGGAACTAAGGAGTTTAGGCCATGTCTTATCAGGTGCTAACAGTACCAGCCTGAGCTGGGACTGGACAAAACTAAAACTGCTACAGCTGCACAACTGCACATACACCAAAACAGGGTTTGGCTACGAGTCAGTCGCTTTACGCTATAAATATCTGTAGCCCCCATGAGCCCATTGAGCTCTCCTGTATGGTCATCGGCGATGATCTCCCCCTTGAGCAGGGACACCTCTCAAGGTGAGGCGAGGTTGAGAGACCTCTCCTCCAGGTTGAGAGACCCCTTACCTGGCATCTAATATCTATAATGAGGTAAGCGACATTTTATGTTAGGCCTAAAAGTATATTGTATGCTAGTGGCATTTTTATATATATCCAGCTATAGCTTAATTATTAGAAGTGTAGTAAGTAGTAGTGTGTTTGACTGCAGACTGAATTATTGTTTAAATCATTGTCAAATCACCGTTTAATTACCAATTATTGCTTAATAACCATTCAATTACCATTTCATTTTCAGTCAATCATCGATTAATTATCACTTGATCATCATTTAATCATTAATAAAACCCTTTTAGTTAACCCCACAACAATGACTTCTCTTAATAATTCACCTGTGACACTCCCCTACACACAAAAGACTCAAACCTTAATTTAGAATTTAGGTGTACACTCTTCACTGGCTATCTCCTGTCACGAATGCAGCCAGGAGCAGCTTAGGTTTTACAAAACCAGGGAACAATTATGCCAAGTGACTTTGCACAATCAGGTACGTGTACTTTTGGAAGAAATGCCTCAAGCAGGACACAAACTTGCATTACTGCTGTTCTTTGTGATTCTGTCCCTCTTGCGCAGAGGGAAGCTTTCACTATGTCAGTTTGTACTACAGAGTAGTACAAACCACACAGAGTGGATTTCCATCGTAAAGGTGCGCCCAAATCATTCTATACTACTACTATTCTATTTAGCAACATTTTTAATACAACACTATGCCCTGTATGTATTGCAAAACAGGATATTAACAGGTAATGCAACAACTGCAATATTCCAAAACCAACTTACTTTATTGTTGGAACATATGGACCTGGTGAAGCTGTCCAAGAAAAATGATGGAAATGCTACAGATTAAGTTAAACAAGACATATCAGTGTGTTCTGTAGGGAAAAAAATGGAACCTACCTATAAAAGGTTTCATGAAGACATGGCCTTGGGTCTTCACAGAAACGCTGCAAATTCCACGGGTCTCCAGGCGAACACGCAATACGTGCAAGCGAAGCTTACTGAGGGACAGAAGGCCCAAGTTACCTCCTTTTCCTCAAATTTGTCCATTCTACTAGAAAGCCTAGAAGTGAACCAAGTTAAGCAACTACAAATACGAACACATTCTCTGTACACGAACTGCATCTTAGTAATTTCTTGTTTGCATAATTTTAATTCTGTAGATCCTATATAAGGAGGTAACAGATCTTGAGAAACTTTAACCTTGACAGATTCTCTTTGGCCGGCCCACAGCTTTGTTTCTGATTCATGGCAAAGAATGAGGACACTGTTAATGACTCCAGAGGTCAAATTTACTGCCTCTGCACTGTGTCTTACCTTAGCAAATAAAGGATGAACTCTGAACTTAACCCAATTTTACCCTACTACTCTGCTTGTTCTAACATTAATTTACCAAAAAAAAATTTAGAAATGCACATCTCCTTTTTTTGCTTAGAAATTCAGTTCATTAGAGAGTGAAACATGTTAGGACAGATTTAATTACTACTTTCAAAAGGACTTTCTGAATCTGTTGCAAAACTTATCTTTCAGAAGAGGTTGATAAACTGGATCACAATCCCAGCGCATCATGGATTAAAGCAACTAGAGATTAACAAATGGGACTGCATGTGCTGACAATTTGAATTCATTAAGTAGCGCAATGTTTGATCACAGAAACTTGGCAAGGTAGGGCTTAAGTCTAAGACCACGGAAAGACCTGCCTATTCCAGAAGCAAGGATTGTAATCACAAACGTATTAAAAAGCCCATTTCTTAAGTACCTGTGTGTGTGCGTTTTGCCTGAACAGATTTTGACTGAGCCTCTGGAATGCTGCTGAGTTTTCCCTACGCACTTCATCTAGGCTCAGGGACATCAGAGAAGTTGAAATGCTTTTCAGTTTAAATGACTTGCATTTGCCATTATTAAATTTAATCTCCCATCATGCTACTTGTTCAACAGCCTTACTAGTTCAGACCAAATGTTCCTTAGCCACCTTTAGTTTTACATGGACTAATTGTCAAACACAAATTTTGGTGCGTTGGTGTTTGGTTTTTTTCCCAGGCACTTGATAAATGTCGAACATCTGTTCTAATTGCACATATTTGTGGTCTTCTGTTTTTTTCCGAAATGGCTACTAATTCATTCCAGTTTTGATTTTTATTTCTTTTGGTTTGAAAAGTTTTCACACAAGAGACTAAAGAAAAAATATCACGGATTACAAAATGGCTTCTGAAAATCTATTTTTCTCAAGCACTTTTCCTTACTGTGAGGTAACACACAGAAAAGCTAGAGCAAATCTTCTTTTAGAACAGTTGTGTTCATTTTTCCTTATAAACTGTTTGCAATAAGCTGTTTTTTTAGATCCTTTTTTTTAAAATCTGAAATGAGAAAGCACAGGTGGCACTTGGTGCTTTTCTTTTCCAGATGAGAACTAGACACTAGTGGCTGAGCTTCAGCATGAATTTTCTCTAATGAGAGCCAGTGCAGTTGGCAGCAGCTCAGCCACTTCGTTCTCAGTATAATACCTCGGTATTTTTCCATCTAATTCTGATGACTTCCTAATAACTTGTACCTTCAGCCTATTTTAAAAGGTAATTTTATTAAACACTGCACTGGTTGTTAGGTGACTGCTCTGGTTTTCTGCTATGATACTTTTCTTTCTGAAATGCAAGATGCAAACTAACTCATTTCTAGAAACTCTTACCCTCCAAAGTGAGAACATTAGATTTAGAAAACTAGATAATGGAATAATGGAATATATGATGGAATAATGGAATACTTCAATAAAAATATTTTATTATTTCAATAATAAATAATAATAATATTTCAGTAATGGAATTCCCTTTACTATTAACTGATTTAGACCTCACCTCCTTGTTATTTACTTGATAGTTCACAAGTAAGTACCTTTTCTTTCTGAATACCTTTGTTCTATACAAATTATGCTTACCATCTGACTGCTTCAGCTGCTGTACTTCAGGAAGAAATTCCAACATAAACTGCTACCCCCAATCCTATAATCTTTCACATTTAATTTATTTACACCTAGTAGCAACTTGTATTCCTTGTAGCCACTGAAATGTTTGTACATTAAAAAAATCCTGGTTTTAGTAAACGTGTGCAGCAACAAAAGTGCCAAAGTTTGTTACCCGCTTACTTTACAAAAAGAGTCGTTAACACATTCTGCAAACACATTTATTTATTGACAAGGTCTCAACCTTGAGACCAACCATCTAGAATATACATTTCAAAAGCCTATTTGTACATCAAAGACAGGTACAGTAATAACACTTCGTTAACTAGATTACAAGTTAACATCTTGATTTGGTTAGTCATCAAGATTCAGATTTACAGGAAAGTCCTCGGTATTTACATTCAATAGGACCTCCAGTCAGTGGGGGTGAAGGAAGGTTTGTCTCACATCAAGTTCCTGTGAGGACCACACCAGGAGAATGTGACTTACCTAAGCTCTGATTCACAAGGTGATCAACTATTTGTAGCCCAAAGCCACCTGCATCTTTTTGTTGCTCCATAGCACAGATCCACCAGCCACCACCTGACCTGCTTCATTTCTTTGTCACATTAAAACTGTTCCTGCTTCCCCTGTATTTGCATTTGCGTATATCATACTACTGACCTCCTATGACTTGTCCTGCAGTACTCTACGTAGCGGTCTCTGCATCCAGTTGGAAGTTGCCATTTTACTCCATTTCAGCTCTTTGGTAATCCAGAATTACTTTTCTACAATGCTGCCCTCACTCCGTCATGTTTGAAGTAAGGTTGAGGCCCACCTCTGCAAACCTCTGATTAAGGTTCATGAGACACCTTTCTCTAGACATCAGAAGAAAATGCTGCTACCATTTTGCTAGTGAATCACCCTCCTGCTTGAGGATGCCAGTCCACTTCTGTACCGATACCAGCCACTATCAGACTACCCTGTGACCGATGAAAGGAAACAACCCTCTAGCCTCTACCACTATGCCAACAACCCGCTTGCCCTACAACTGTGAAAGCACTGCAGTACCCCTCAGCCTAGATGCCCTGTGGGATTTCAAAGGGGCTCCAAACACTTCCAGTGAGGAGTATGCCACGATCCACAGGAAGGTACATGCCAAAGCTGACCAGGCTCCAACTCACCCTGTCTAGGTCCACAACCTCCCATCCCTTTAAGTGAAGGATTCTGCTCAGACAGCAGTTGCTACAAGCTCCCATAACAATATTGTTTGCTTTTACATCTCACAGAAGAGGGATGTACAAGCATACACGAGAGTGTGGCTTGTACAAGCTTTATGCAAAGGCCCTGAAGGTAACAAACAAGAAAACCAAAGTGGTGTTTAAAGACAGATATTTTAAACTACAGATACTACTGCTGGCCACTTGCAACAAGCTGTTTCTACAACATGGTTTTACCTTTACATGGCTTTTTAATACTCATTTATTGACCCATTCTGCCTCTGGCCTATCACTGCTCTGCCCAGTCTTGTCCCACCTGCCTTCATCCAACTTTGAGAGAGTCTGGCTCCTCCCCATCTGATCATTGCCTTCCAACAAAGACAAACCAAGCCACTTTGACAAATGGCTTTTATTCACAGCCGAACACTGAAGCGAGAGAAATTTAAAAACAAAATTCTGGTAAATTATGAGACAGGCACCAAGCCTTGCATTCTCCACATTACTATGCAACAGGGCTCACTGTGAAGTCGTACAGTCTGGAAGTGGCATCTGACCTGACATTTCCTATTTTCCCATGGGGCAGCAGCTGAACTACAGACAGGACAGACAAGTCACTCAGACTCACACACACAATGCAATAGGACTACGACCCTTTACTACCAGTCAACTGCAGGTGTATCATCATACTCTCTGGCAGACCAGGTCATCTAATCTGTGGCACTGGATTGGCCAAACAGCGCAGTACATGACTTGCTTCAAATGGCAGAAATGCACACCTGAACCTGGGTCAGCACCTCAGATGCCACGCTGTGCTAGCTGAACCATTCATACACGCTGGCAGCTCAAGTGTTTTTAGAGTCAAATTGTCAGCTGATTACTGCCACCGTACTTACAAGAACCACCCCTGCTCTGTGCTGCAATGGAAGCAAATAACTTGAAGGAGCTGCCAGTAAATACTGGAGCAAGCACTGAACAAAATAACAACTTCCTCATATAACTACTTACATCCCACGTTTGGAACTTATAGTCTTTGCTCATCTCCTGGGCAGTTAACTTTCTGCAATTGCACGTCTGTTCAAACCAGTTCAGTTGCTTAGATGTCCACATGCCAAGTTTGGGAACTGAGATGAGGTCCAGACATCTCCTCAATGAACTTACCAGATAACATTAAAAACAAAAAAACCCACACACCAAGGGAGTCATGGGGTGTGCATTCCCAAAGGATCACAAGAATTAAGCTAGATTGCTAATGCTAACACCAAAATTAGGGAGAATGTTTTTCTTGAGTCAATCAGCTCTGAACTTATTCAGATCACATCAGGCAACTGATGTGTAAGCAAGCAGGCAGGACACAGATATGACCATTTCTACTAGYTAGCAGTAACTTCCTACTTTTGACTAGTCATGGGTAGACAGACACAAACAGCTAAGATGGAGTAACAGGAAACTGTAGGGAATAAATTCAAGATGTTCTAATTCATGCACAGCACATATGCACCAGCCTGAATGAAGAAGCCGAGTTTCAGCCTGTACTGAGGGGTGACCTACTTCAATTATCTCCTCTTGGGAACAGGAGATCAAGAGCATGACCAAAAGCCAGGCACACAGCAACACTCAGTCATAACTTGAGTTCGTTTGGTCATGAAGACAAGCCCTTAAGCGTTTAGTTCCAATTTAAATCACAAGTTATATATACAGTTTAATTGAAGTACTTCCACATTTAATTTAAACAAAATAGGTTTTATCAGAAAGTTACACAAACCCCAAAAGCTTTATTTTTCAAAACCATACTTTATTTTTAAAGGCTAAGAGAAGTATTCAGAACTATATTTCTTAAGCAAAAAGATTCACATTTCATTCTGCAGGGTCATTAGTATGCGAAAAAGCATTTGGGGATTTATTTTTTGCAACTGTTGTTGAGTTCCTACACCAATCCAGATTTATTTAAAAATGGTAACATCAGTTATGGCTTAAGATACAGAATTACAAAAGAGTAACACAAATGTTGAGACTCAAGTGGTGAACAGGTAACTATGGTCATTTTTTCACAGAAAGATAATGTTTTAGCTAAGACAAACATAAGCAACAACTGTCTTTATTGGTAGACAAATCAATTGAACATCATCAGCACAGACACTGCTTCAAGGATACCCATGCTGTTAATCCACAAGCATTAGAAGAATGTTCTGTCTGCTCCAATTACTTCACCTTTTCCTCCATATCACAAGCCTCAAAAACATGAAAGTATGAAACCATGACAACAGCTTTTTGGTTTGGTTTGGTTTTTTTTTTTTTTTTGGGGGGGG
>JAYKAV010002777.1:1985651-2016197 GCA_035582835.1 Phoebastria nigripes
AAAGTATGAAACCATGACAACAGCTTTTTGGTTTGTTTTTTTTTTTTTTTTTTTTTTGGGGGGGGTGTTGTTTGGTTTTTTTTGTTTTTGTTTTTTTTAAAGAAAAAGATACAAGAAAAGATGGAAGACTACAGAATGCGGTGAAGGAAGAGTCATCACCTCTAAAGAGACAGCAGGACTTTGGCCAAGAAATTTTCATCAGTAAGCATGTAAGGACTCAAACCGGCTCAGAATCCAGAGCTGCAATTTTGTTGGGTATTCTCCCCTTCACTGATTTATAACTCTGCATTTACATGTTCTGGATGGCTTGCATTCAGTGGGACAGAGGTAGCGATGGGAACAAGATTCCTTCCCTAAAGTTTCCAAATAGATGAAACCTGGTAAGCATGGCCCCAAGGAAGGGCGAGTGCAACCAGCTGAGGACCTGCCAACTGGGAAAGGACAAGAGCATAAGCACAGACAGTAAGCTACTCTCCCATACCCAGACTCATAAATAAAATGTTACGTAAAGGTGCTGGACAAGAATTGAGCAAGTAACAAAACCTCTGTGGCCTCTGCAACATGTACTTCATGCCAGGTTGTGCAAAGGATAGGACTGTACCTTTGCTGCACAGTTGTGGTGATCAAAATATTACATTATTTGCAGTATTGCCAGAAGTTCCAGTGTGTAACTAGCTAGCATGGTTATACTGATAATTTTAATAGCTATATAAAGTCAGTCACCCATTTAAAAAAAAACATAAGGACTTGTATTTGCAGACAATTCCTTTATCCAGCTAATTCTTCAGACTTTTCCCACTTTTTCTATTTGTGACTAGGCCAACTTTTCTGTCCTGAGGGGATTAAAACAGACTTCGACTGTTAAAGTTCCTTCCTTTTTGCTCACTGAGAGTAATTAAAAAAAAAAAAAATCCAAACCAATACAACAGTAGGTTTATCTTACACTCCTGGAATATTACGATTTCTTACAGGACCGAAAGGGAACTGTCTGTAATACTTACAATAAAAGGTTGCAACTCTTGGACAAGGAGGGATGGTTTAAACTAGGTCATCTGAATACAATTTGAGTGCTATAAACCAATCATTGAATAAAGTCAACGCTTGGGGCTAGAGAGCAGTTCTCCTTAGAACACCCCGTGTCTCTTCCTAAGAAGATCAGAGGTACAATGGTTTGTTTTATTGCAACACTGGTTAGCCAAATCCAATCCTTCCCATTCAGATATAATTTTTAAGAACCAGGGAAATTATGGTTTACTGCCAAATTTGGCAGACAATTTACTGATGAGATTCATGACCTTGGGATTGTTCTGGTACTTGGACATATTTGCTGGGTTCTGGGCAACATCTTGGAACGCAACCATAACTTCTGGATCCTGCAGGACAAAAAGCAGAAAAATTAGGGCATTTATAAAACAAGTCTACAAAAGTTAGTGGTTATGTGGTTCCAACACGAATCTAGTCTTGCTCAGCTTTTCACATGACAAGACTAGATTAGAGTTTTGGGTAAGAGGTCTCTAAAGAGAACCCAATCATACAGTGCATGCTGTTAACGCTGCATCAGTAAACACCAGAGTCATTACTGAACTTGTTACAGTAATAGCACAATATGTGAGAAGGGATAAGATAAGAGTTCTTTTTCCCCAAAACAGGAGCCATCAAACACAGCCACACCTACTGGATTATTTCTATTCAGGCATCTTCAAATGCATTTTGAAGGAGGCAGGAGCTCTATGTGTATAGCACGCATGATAGGATAACCCTCCTCCGAGCAATAGCTGCTACTCATCCCTTTCACCTCTGTTCCTTCTAGCAGCAGAAACTTTAATCTGCTGGACTGTGAGCAGATGATGTGGCAATGTTTGGCTTTTAAAAATGCATCTAATTCTCAGTCATTCCCCACCTCCTCTGAGAAATCACAACTGGAAGAGAACCTTGTTGCAGTTAATAAATACATTCACATATAATTAAAGCCAGTGGTCAAAAGAATACCAACTTCATCTTCTCTATTTAGTATGAGAAGCATTAATACCTTTTTCTGTACTTCTAGTACACCTTTGGCCTCCATTAAACTAGAATTGTTTTTAGTCATTTTACATGTGCATGTTTTGAACAGTGCCCTTTAATAAATCTGTAGAGACCCATTTTACATCTCAGCCTGGAAAAAGGTTTCCATTACAAGCAACTTCTGCAAAGATTTTAATCCAGCTAAAGTGCAAGCAGTTTATTATGTCCAATACAAATCATCTGCATCAGCTGTAATTTCATTTGCTGTTCTTTCTAGCACATTTCAGTAGTTTCACTGAAAGATACAATCTTCCCTAGACTTCTAGCCCACTGCTACCGCAGATGTATTCTTTGGAAACCATCAAAACCCAGCTGTGTCCTCAGAGCTGTCTGTGCTACAACACCACCACCCTGTATCTATTCTAGCATCAGACACAGACAAAAGCTGTTTAACAAGTCTGATCCAAAATTGCATTTGGTAGGTGTGGACTCCACTGAAATCACCCACATGGTTCGGTCATGTTTTATACATGTTAGGAACCAAGAGTCAAGTCTTATCTTTTGTTAGAAGGATTTACAAGTGTTTTGTCTCCCTCACAAAAGGGAATCTGCAAAGTCTATGAAAAATAGACTGCTGAAGTTCAGAAAACAGACACTAGATATATTTTCTCCACTTTAGAGGATTCCTATGCAAAGAAAAAAAGAAGACTTTCACAACCTCAAACTTGTTGAATTTCCGATTTCAAAATAGGGCACATGACTATAAAGATCATGTCGTGTTGTTAAATCTGCGTTTTCACCTGTATATGAATCCAGAACAAAAAGCTGAGTAAGCTTAGTCACTGGTTTGTGTCAAAGCACACCTAAATGAATGTTAAATATCCAATTTTATGCTATGTGTTTTTATGGTCCTATAAATTCAAAGCAAGTAAATTATTCTGTACTTGTGCAACTCCCTGGAAGCCCTCAACCTTAGACTGTGTTTATAAAAATGTTTAACACATCCAAGGTTTCACATTGATGAGCAATATTATCAGAACAAAGTTTAAGACTGAAGATACCAACATTTCCATAGGGAAATATTTAGTACMTAAGGTGGAATGGGAACCATTGTGTAAACAGCATTAGTAAAACATTCTGTTTTCTAATGCTCTAGTCTTTAGTTGCAGAAGGATGAAAAATACTTCTAAGTAAAAAGTTAACACTATTCTTTTTTCCAACTTACACATTTTGGTGGAAGCCTGGGTCTAAGATGTAACTACATGTCAAATAAGGAATCCATAGGTTCATCTTACACATCGCTCCTTTTGAAAAGAACTTGTATCTGACCCATGACAGCTCTCCAAAACACAAATGTCACGTTGTGTCCAGAGAAAGCAATTGCACATGCAAGATGGAAAGTACTACAGAACCCTCCAGACAGCCAAAATAGTAAAATAAGAGAAACACGCACACAAAAATTTCAGCCAATTCTTCTGGAGACTAAAAAGCTTAGGGACAAATGACATGCATTAAAAGTCATTGCAAAAGGTCAACAACTACTATCGTTAAGAAGCTATGAAAAGAAATGCAACAGAAGTTTTGCCACTTTGAGTCTTTTATGCGTAAAAGACTAGTATCACCCACAATTAAAAAAAAAAAAAAAAAAAAAAAAAAAAAAAAAAAAAAAAAAAAAAAAAAAAAAAAAAAAAAAAAAAAGAAAAAGAAAGAAAAAAGGAAATATCCTGAAGACAATAAATCTTCAGGTAATGGAACCAGAAATCTTCATCAGAAAGAAGTTTTTATACTAGTTTGCAGAGATTCTTATCTTTATGCCAATGATGAGCAATAACTTCTATAAACACGTCCATAGACAGCTATATCTGGTTCTTTGGTTGCTTCTACAGACGACAAGCTGAAGTTGACAGTGTAACCAGTTCAATCTAGCTCATGTTCAGGCACACACAGTTGTAAGGTTTACCGAGATGTTAACAGACTCAGGYATATTTCAGTGATAGCTTATGGGGAATAGTCTCAAAGATGATGAGACAATAGTCACTAAGTCTAAAGAGATTGAGAGGGTGGTCTTTACTCTCAGAATACTCCAGTTTCAGCAGTAACTCCTCACTATGAAAAGCCTCTACATAATGTCAGTTAAAATAGTATCTTAAAATTAATGATTTGGGAGAGACTTGTGTGATTCAGTATCTTCAGACTTTTTTGTAACACCTCAGATAACCTACATAATAGCTGCCAGCTACCATTATCTGTCAACATATTCCGTAGCTGCACTGAGCAGAAGCCAAGCAGTAGAAACTACTGTCTTTTAAGACTAGAGTTTACACTGCCAATTCAGAGAGGACCAGAACATAGTCAGCTGGACATTTTAGGAAAAGAAGGCAGTGCAGACATAGGTGAAATGCTGAATAAATCGTATCTAGATGTAAAGTTTGTACAAAGAGGTCAGCAAGAGACTCAAGGCTTTGCTGACATGTTCTACATGTTAAAGCCTGCCTGCATTATCAGAAAACACCGTCAACACACATTCTTGCAACAGAGTCCTACAATATGTTGGGGTTTATATAATCAGCATGCAATGGAGTCTTCTTAAGGGCATGTGGCAAGCGCTTAATATTTAGCTGCACCTCAAAGCTCTCTTTTCAGCAACTCTAATTTCAAACTCCTGTATTACAGCATAAATTATCCAGGTAATGAATAGAAGTCATGGGCTTTCTTTGGATGGTTTGCACGCAAGTCAACATTGCTGACTGTGGCAGCCTAAGTAAAGGTGTGTTTCCAAACACCAGCAACCATTAAGGGAACCCATGAACTTTTGCATGGAAAGTGATGCCTTTTTTGTGATTTCAGGGCATACCAAATAAGGGTCTCTTGTGATGCTTTTATTTAAATGGGGATCATAGCTGCTCAATGAGCTGAGAACAACATGTAACTCTAGCTTAACCACAGCAATCCAGAAAAAGTAACAAGACACTTTTATACTTGATCATATTAGTATGCAAATATAACTATATAGCTCAGATTTTTCCTAGCCCACCTGCCCCTAAAACTGATGTTGTCAGATATGTTCTATTTAATCTGCTGGAATACTTTTCTTGTGTAAAAGTAGTCATGACATTGAGCAATTAATTAATTGAGCAATTAATTGAGCCCACTGGGGAAGTAAGCTTTCTGAACATGAATTTAGAAAATGCCAGATGCAGAACTATTCTGATACTACTTTGCCTCTGGCAAAAACCAAACACTTAATCCCCTAAGAGAAAGGCAATTCTCATCTCAATATTATCGTAATAAATTGTGTTGCAACAATATTAACAATCATTTTTTGTTTGTGTATAATTATCTCGCCACAATGTGTGTGCATTCAAAAAAGGAGCAAGTGAATTATACCATGTGGAAAATAACCATTCAAGAGACTCAAAAAAGATGAAGAACTCTATATAGCACATAGTTTTGCCTATCATAGGCGAGTATGGGGCGGGGGGGCGCATCTTTAGTTAAGCTCCCATCAGTCTGAAAATAGCTAACATTTATTCCAGACAGTCTGGTGCCACACACACAAGGAGAGAATTTCACAACAGAAATAAGCAAGCATCCCATTGCTATCCGGAAGGTCACATCTTTCTTCCTTCCCTTAGCTCATAGGTGCTGTTCTTCCCTCGTTCAAAACACTTAGCTTTGATTTTAACAAATACTCACCTGCATGGCCGCAAGGACTTCTGGATCACTGAGAATCTCATTGAGACCCGGCATACCTGCCATTCCTGGCATACCTCCAGGCATAGCTCCAGGAAATCCGCCTGAAAACCCAAGACAAGAAGAATGCATGATGAAAAACATTTAATTCATCTATACAAGAAGCTCACTGAGAGAGACCAAGACATACTTCCTTTGCCACACCTCTAAAGCCACATCTTCCATAAGGCTACAGCTGGTCCACTGAATGGAAAGCAGGGTCTTCACCTTCTCTTTCTGTGAAGACCTACATCTTATTTCATCCATGTTTTTAACCCAATTGAATAGGAGGCTTGTAATGAGTGTCAGGTTCTAGCACCTTGTACACAGATGCAGTTATTTTTCTGGTTAACTTAAATCAGATAGGTCTCAAGCCCAGGAACATAAGGAGTTTGAGTGCCTGGGGTGAACAATTCAGGGCAAAAGCAGAGCAGTAGTAGTACGTCCCAGGCACATTCCACATTTGGTGGGAACTTTAGGTTTGAAAAAAAATGTACCACCAAAGGAAAAAAAAAAAAAAAAAAATCCCTGAAGCAAAATACTTGAGGTTCTGTTTTTGAATCCTCTACCAGCAGCTACCCCAGCTGTGCTGAGCAGGGTAGATATGGTCTCTATTTGGTTCCCCTGACAAGCTGATCCGGTCGGAGCATGCATGCAGCCTACCTCAACTACATCTCAATCTTTAAGACCATTAGTACTTAACTCTTGTTTCTCCCCAATTTATTGTACCCAAAAATAACATGGAAAGCCCCATTTTCATGGAACTGTTCAAGGACAGCTTTTCTATAACGTAAACTGCACTACCTCCTTTAAGAAACTATTCTGTTCAACAATAGCTTGCAACCAGCACAGATTTCCCTAATATTCAATCCAAATTTTCAACTTTAGAACTATTGTTCTTAAGCAGAATGGGTCCAAAGCACCCTGGGTAATTCAGAAAACATTTTTATACTAGTTTTTCAGCACATATTATTAAGCAAATACTGCACCTTTGTTTTCTCAGACCTAAATCCTTTCATTCTGTTATCCATCATTACCGATTTCTGTCTTCCCTCTACTTGCTACCCACATCAATCCTCTTTTATAGAAAGAATCCCATCCCTCTTCCCACTAGTGCTCAAAGAGTTATTTGTAGACAAGTTCTAAACCTCATAAAATATTTTTCTCTCTGTCTTGAGAACAAACGCTATAAAAACTGTGGTTAAAATACCCCACATGGAAACAACAGTCACCTCTACCTCAAGTATTGGTGCTGAAAAATAAAATACCTGGGAAGCCACCTGGGAAACCACCAAACTGAGCTCCTCCTGCCTGTCGTCTTGCTTCTTCCTCCTGCAGATGAAAGCACATCATTCCACACAAAGCAATGGAACTGCAGCCTGTTTTCTACTGCTCAACTGGTTTTAGGAGAAAAAAATAGCTGAGACTGTTTCAGGCAGGTAGGCTATCGCAAGAAACAAAGCACTTCACTATGTGCAAAGTCACTGACAAGAAATAGCGATGTCTACTCTTACTTTAGTATGTTTTTGCAGATAAGTTACGCAGTGTATGTTTTTACTGAATATGAACTGTATGATTTGTTTTAGCTCCTCAACTTACATTTTTAGAACTAACTCCCACCCCCAACATATTAAAATATATCAGTAAAGCATGAAGAAAAAGCAAGCAAACTGTGTCAGAAAGTGAGGAAGAGAAGCAAGTATTATCCTGAATTTAAAACCTCCCACTTTGGGAGACATAAGCACTTTTAAGTGAAAACTATTCTGGTACAGTCATACAATAACTGATTTCTTGAAATACAGGGTTAGTAGAGATTCCAGAGCCTGTTTTTGTCATAAGCAATATAATAAAATAATCTGCAATAATAAAAGCAGATGCAGTACAATGCCCGCTTCTCCAGATTTCATTATTGTTCAAGTAACCAAGATAGAAATCAACTCTCTAAAATTTAATTCTAAGACTTAAAATGAAAGTAATTCTTCTCTGCAATTCATTTTAACCAAAATAACTATGACACTCTCCAAATTATTAAGAAATATTAAAGCCTAAGTATTCACCCTTTGTGCTCTCTCATGCTCCTCCCGTGCCTTCTTCACTCTTTCCATTCTTTCCTTGATTTCCTTTTCTTCACGCTTCCGCTCATATTTTCGGCGATGTTCTGCAATTTTCTGAGCCTGTTACAATAGAATACCAAGATTTCATATAGATTTTTAGCATATCACACAACGTATTTCAATACAAAATACATGTAAGCGTAACCATTTGCTTTTACCACTTCTTAAAAATAAGATCTGACTTCACATCCTAAAAGCCCCTTTGTTTTAGGAGCCATTTGCTACCTCCTTGCTATGGCAATCGGTTATTCACGTCTACTCGGCACTAACTGGATTCACCAGAACATGCACTCTAGTATACTGTTTTGCTATAGAGCTCTGGGACTTGCACCATAGTTAGAACTTAAACATGTTATCATTCCACGTCCCGTCATGCTTTTATGCTGAAATATTAATTTCTCCAGGGCTAAAACCAGCAACTGCCCCGGAAAAGGGAATTTTCACTGGCACAACAACAGGAAGTATAATTCCCCCTGCATACACACACTTTTTAGACAGTGTTATTGCTGTTCCAGATGCATGTGCAACATATACAGCTGGACATAAGCAGACAAAAGAATTCCTGAACCAAACCAAGAAAGGGCTGGTGGGGAGAAAGTTTGCTTCCTATTATTAGCTTTTTCTCCAGTCTATCAAATCTACAGCCCCAGCAGAAGAGAGTAGTTAGCAATGAACTCCCCAAGGCTCCTCACTCAGGGCTCATTATAACAATAGAACACTAACTGTAGCACTGCTTCCCTGAAACCAGAATGTATCCTTATATAGCATCGCAAAAAATGGTTCAGGATTTCACAAATTGTGTATGATGGTTACCCTGTAACACTCTTGTAACTAAAAACCATAGCAAAATCAAGGTTCGAGAACAGAGATACTAACTACTACAACGGATACTATTCTATTCTTTCAGAATACTCTTTAAACGAAGAAATGATTTTCTAAGTAGTGAAGTTTTGATACAACTAGGTAGGATGAACTAGCTAGGAGATATTCATTCCATACCACATCATTCTTGAAGTACATCTGCCAGAGAAAGCACACTGCAGGCAGCAGGACTGACTGATGCTGAATGCAGTATGTGTTATCAGAACCCGATGTTACGGCCACTCAGTAGTTCATTATGAGAGAAGTGAGTGGTGTGTTTTGGTTTTTTTGGTTTGTTTGTTTTTTAATGAAACATAAAGAGTTTCCAAAGTTTTGATTTTCATTGTTTCTAAGTATTTCTCAAAATGAACTAAGCATTTTTAGAATTTTACTCAGACTTTCAGCTGAAAGCACTACAAACTCAAAAGTGCTAGGAAAGCTGGAAGTGAATAAATTAGGTGAACGTATAATCTTCACATTAAAGATAAAAATTCACCCATGAAAAGATCATACATTTTTCCTTGAGCTACATACATAAATTCCCATACAGTTGGCAACTACACATCAATGTATCACAGACATACTCTGCTGTTTCTTTGCATGGGCAGATTAACTGGGAAATAAAAGGTTCCCCCTCAGACAAGCATTAAGTATACCTCTTATAAAAAAGGTCGAGACCTAAAACCTAATTACATTTATCACAGATCAATAGTCTCCAACGCAGAAGACTAATAGGTTGTAAGATGGTTTCCATTGTTGTTTAGCTGGTGACAGTGTCTTCTACAAACACATGGTAGGAAAACTGAAAGCTGAAGTTATTAGACACAGGCATGTTTATGCACGTGGTGGGTTAAGCTTGGCTGGCTGCCAGATGCTCACTAAGCCGCTCTCTCACTCCCCCTCCTCAACAGGACAGGGATCAAAAATAAGACAGAGAAGCTCCTGGCTTGGGATAAAGACAGGGAGATCACTCATCCACGACCATCATGGGCAAAATAGACTCAACATGGGGAAGATTAATTTATTTTATTGCCAATTAAAAATAGAGTTGGATGATGAGAAAACTAAAACCTTCTGCCTATTCCCCCTCTTCCCAAAGCTCAACTTCACTCCTTCGTTCCCCACTCTTCCACCTCCTCCCCCCACCCCAAACAGCACAGGGGGAGGGGGGCTGTGATCAGTTCATAACACTGCACCTCTGCCACTCCTTCCTCCTCACACTTTTTTCCTGCTCCAGCATGGGGTCCCCCCCACAAGATACAGTCCTTCACAAACTGCTCCAGCATGGGTCCTTCCCACAGGCTGCAGTTCTTTAAGAACTGCTCCAGCGTGGGTCCTCCRCACAGGGTATGGTCCTTAAGCAACAGACTGTTCCAGCATAGGTCCCCCATGGGCTGCAGCTCCTGCCAGAAAACCAGCTTCTGCGTGGGCTCCTCTCCGCAGGCTGCAGTTTCTGCCAGGAGCCTACTCCAGTGCGGACTCTCCATGGGCTGCAGCTTCCTTCAGGGCACGTCCACTTGCTCTGGCGTGGGGTCCTCCACAGGCAGCAGGGTGGATTATCTGCTCCACCATGGACCCCCCACAGGCTCAAGGGGGACAACCTGCTCAACCATGGTCTTCTCCATGGGCTGCAGAGGAATCTCTGCTCCCATGCCTGGCACACCTCCTCCCCTTCCTTCTTCACTGATCTTGGTGTCTGCAGGGTTGCTTCTCTCATTATTTTTTTCTTTAGTCCCTCTCTCTCACAGCTGTTGCGCTGTTTTTTTTAACCCTTTCTTAAATATGTTATCACAGAAGCACCACCAGCATCGCTGACTGGCTCAGCTTTGGCCAGCAGTGGGTCTGTTTTGGAGCCAGCTGGAATTGGCTCCATCTGATGTAAGAAGAGACACGCGGCTGCCCCTACAAGAGGCCAGCCCTGCAGTCCACCTCCCCCCAACCTTGCCACGTAAACCCAATACAATGCAACAGCTGCAATCTGTGGTCTGTCAACCACTTTTTGCAAGTAATATGCAAAACAGATGAAAAAGAAAGCCTGCTATCAACAGTCTTACATTTTTTACACAAAAGTTCTTCCTTAGAAGAATGCTGGGGTCAATCACTTGAGAAAAGCTGAAAACCAGTCTTACAGAGATTACACTGCCCTCATGGGGTAGACTAACGAAAGTACAAATCACAGCAGAGTGTGCTTCCTTTGTAAAACGTGTTTAGGATGAAGCTTTGATCAACTCAGAAACATCTTGAAAAAAATCCATTATCACTGTTCTCTTGCTCTTCTGAATGTTTTTAGTCTAGATTCTAAAATGCCTGGCAAACTTCAATTGCTTCACGTTCTTCTGTTAAGATTTTAAAAAGGAACATATTATGTCATAGTCAGTTACATGCCCAGCCCCACAGACTCAATTTCTCTACACACAGCCATAAACAGCTGTGATTGAAGACAGAAGTATTTATAAACTCAGTTTGAAGTGTCAGATGATACATGAACACACTCCCACAAGACAATGCTGCCTTCAAATTCTTCCAATATACAATGTCACTCAAACAAATAGAGGAGAGACCTCCATCGTGCCTCCCCACTTACTCTTGGTTGCACCTCCTTCAGCACGGCACTAGCATCTTCATCGTAATCCAGTTTACAAGCTAATGCAAGATCATGAGCAGCCTCCTCCCAGTGACCCAGAAGTCTGGAATTCAGAAGACACCAACATTCAGAAGGAAAAAGCAAACTGAACTCTTACAGTTCTTCAAAATRTTTACAACCATGCGGCATTCAGTATTTTTACCTGCAGCTATATGGACTTACAGAAGTCATGGTGTTTTCTGTAACCTGCACACTACGATGCTATTAGAGGATACTTGCTTGCTTCATACCCTTACAATAACTTTTGCTTGAAGTAACAATGAGGAAGAAAAACCTCAATCAGCCAGTGTCATTGTTTGCTATAAACAAGAAGAGTCTAACAGGGAGAAGGTACCCTACCTAAACACGTGTAGCACACTAATAAAAATACTCTGTGCCACTAGGCACACGTTCAGCACAAAACTACACATTCAGTGTTCTGTACAATTCTACACCACTACTACCTCAAGCTTAAGTGGACTCTCTTTACTCAGCGCTCAAACATCCTAGCTAACTGGATGCACCATGTCTTAATTGAAGAGGTCATACAAGCTACTGTGCACACTTCTTAACTATTCATTTATACAAACTCTTGATATCAAAAGTTTAAGCAAATGGTGGTATTCCTAAATGGTCAAAGCACTTCTGCTTAGAGACAGAGGTGTTAATCCAAACTATGCTCCAGTCTTCTCACTCTTAGGCTCCGTGCCCTTTATTAAAACTGTAGACATTAACAAACTACTCTCTGAACACTGTTTAAAATGCCTTTTTTTTTTTTTTTTTGTAAGTTYTATTAGCACTTACTCCTTCCACTTTTATACAGACCGTAAGAAATGTCACCTTATTTTTTTGGGCTGATTTATTGTCATTTAAAAAAAAAAGTTTAACTATAGTTGGGGGGATGCACACTGGCCTAATGCCATTTTAAATAATTACACTGTTTGCTTAATACCACTCTTCAATTGCAACAAATGGTTCCCTTAGTAACTAGGCAGTTTAATTTACCATGTGAAAGAGCTCTAGGATCTAATGGAATAAGGGCAGCAGAGAAATGTTTAAGAACTATAGGTTAGTAAATAAAAACTGAACTAAGTAAAAACCAAAGACCTCCGAACAAATAAAACCCACAGTCCTAGAACTCATAATCTTTAGCAAATGATTAGAAAATGCTATTCAGAACAGCAGTAAGCCATAAAAAAAAAAACTTTAAAAAAAAAAAAAAAAAAAAGAAAGAGAAAAAAAGACAGTGCCAGAAGGACTACTCATAAATTGCCATCAATAAATCACCATCATCCTTCCTTTCCTGTAAGCCATACACTCAGCACAATGGTTTCTTGGTTCATGGCTACTGCTCTCAGGTACCAGACAGACAGTTCAGAGCCATAGAGAAGGAGAGAATGCATAAACAAAACTGTTCCCCCCAAGTAAGTAAAGAGAATATCAAGTACAGGTGCAGTTCATTACCTATGTGCTTTCCCCCTCCATTTGTAGGTCTGTGCTGAGTCAGGATTAATCTCAATGGCTCTGTCACAATCTCTAATGGCAGCATTTGGCTTCTGTAGTTTCACAAAGACACTGTGGGAACAAGAACATTTATTGTACATATTGAAATACCAAGTTACTAACTTAAGCTGGAAATAATTTTGGATGACTAACAGGCAAGTGAGATAATTGTAGTGAGATAATACATTTGAAGAGCTGAGTTCAAAAAGATTTCATAGTGATAATGAAGTCACTGAAATTTGGTTTCCACCCCCCACCATTGTAGGTGTATCATTAGCAAGAAGCGAAAGCGTTCCTTGTTCAGACTCAAGCCTTGCCAGCAAGAGTAACTTTAGTGCATAAGGGAAAGATACATAAATGCAAAGGACAGTTCAATTCCGTGGTGTTTGGAGTCTATAGCCAATGGCAACTAGCAATTTGAACAAAACAACAATAATATTACGCATGCCATATTACAGTCTTTAAAACAGTAAGACAAGGAAAGCACGAGTTGTTACACAGGCTACAAGGATCAACAGCTAGAATCATCAGGAACTACAAAAGGAGATAAGAGATGAGTCATCAAAATTAAGAGAGGCAAAACAAAACACAAACCCAGAAAGTAGCCCCAATCCCTTGTCAGTTAAGTGAAGTAACTGCAAATTTTACAACACACAAGCATATCAGGTAGTAGGGCAGTACTTTAGGAGGTTCAGGCATTTCAAATTAAAAATCTCTGAATGAAACACTAAAAAACATTCCTGAATTGACAAAAGTATTTAATATTCAAGATACTCCAAGTCAGAACTTCCGCCCTTTTACATCTACTTGAAAACAATTTATCAGCAATTAGAGTGCCTGTAACTAACTTCATCGTTAAGGTTTGTTGTAAAGCAAGCACAAAGTCACACATTATCTTCTAGAAACAAACAGGTGGACAATGTGTCAGGAAACTGTCTCAAAGCTACACCTCAGCAATGAGATACATTCCAATGCTGCTGGCTGCACAAAAACCCTAGTCTCCCAAACGCACAAACCCCCCAGAACCAAAACCCAAGTCCACCAGAGAGGTGGATTACCCACAGCACTTGATCAGCACTGCTGTTACACTGCAGGTTTTACAATGTCCTAATATATTGTTTGCTTATTTCTACAATAGACCAAATTGAGGTAACTTTTAAACTTCTCCTAACACTCTTATTTTTCATTGCTAATCCCAGTCCTGAGAAGACATGGCACTATAAGAGGTTTTAAAAATACTACTATGATGGCAACAACAACAACAGTGTATTAAGGTACACAAGTGGTGTTACATGCAAGAACTTTGATATGGAAAGGAAAAAACAGCAAGGCATGTATCAGTTTGCCTTGTACATCTAGAATGGAACAGTTAAAGGACATTAATTAATCACATGAAGGTCATCAAAAGTTGAACATTTCTTTGAGTTATACCTTGCTATGGAAAAGATCCACTAAACTATCAAATCATCCATGGTTAGTGGGTTTTTTGTGTAAAAGGAGAAAAAAACCAAACCTGTGGGAACTTCTGCTCCTACAACCCATACTTGCCCAGCCTTCCTCAAGAATTAGAAAGATAAATATGTTTGTGCATTATGAAGTTAGGGCTACTACACATCAAATCTGACAATGTTCCCAATGCATTATCTGCAGTCTGGTAGGTGTAATTACCAGTAAGATGGGTATTGAATGGGTTGAGAAATAGGGGCGTCCTTTTCAAATGGAGGACTGTTGAACAGAAACAAGTCTACTTCACAGTGAATTAATTCATTTATCAGGGAGAGAATTCACATGATCCACGATTAACTTTGCATGTAAACAGGACATGATTTCAATCATCATCTTAATCCCAGAATAAACTTCAGATTTTACGAGTGTTTGTAATCCAGCATTATTCTAACTCAACGTACCAAAAGCCATATTACCACAATGCATTTTGGAACATCATTCTGTTACTTACTCTATTATCAAGATTCTTTATATGGCTGCTTCAGCAAATCTGGTTAATCACATAGAAGAGAAAATGCATGAAGTGTACTTTTCTCTTTCCCTCATGTGGTTTAAGTTTACATAGATCCTCAAGTTGCCATTATATTTAGGTTCCTTAAGGAAAATAACAGAACAGGCAGAAACATGAATCACTAGTTTATAATGACTCACCTTGCCCTCTTGGCATACAAGATGGCCAAACAAGGATTCAGCTTGATAGCATCTGTGAACAAGTCGACAGCCTTCTGAAGTTCACCTAAATATGGGTACCAGTAAAGTTTCAATCTTTACGCAATGAAATTGCATCCAAATTGCCAAACCTGCCTTACAAGGTGTTATGTCCCTAGGCATTTCTTAAATGGAACATTATCAACAAAGGAAAATCAATTTCTCCCTCTTGCTATGTTACTGAAGTACAAACTCCAAAATTAATGCTGGAGGCGAGGAGAGACTTTTCCCAGTTAAATTTGTACATTTAACTTTGTATGCAATCAAACAGGAAGTCACCTCTTTATTACACAGCTTTTCACTGCATTAAGACAAACCACTAGAGACACTAATCATAATATGTAGGGAAGTACTATAACGATCAATTTGTAATTAAGATGCTGCAGTACCTCATTCCCCCCCCACTCTGCCCAAAATTATAGCTACGTTGGGAAGACAGTACTTAAAGAAGCTTTCATGTTCTAGATAGTTTTGGGTATCCAACAGGAAGCGAGTTTTCTCTTCCTTGAAAGCATTCAAAATGGTCCAAGATATTTACTTCCTTTTTTTAAAAGGAGAACCAAACCTAATGTCCTTGAATATGTACTAAAAACAATTTATCACCTTCACTTAGAGCATTTATCGCTTCAATCTTCTTCTCATTAGCTTGCTCCATCATCTCCTCAGTTACCTAAGAAAATAAAGAAAATTAAAAACACACACAAAACCCAAAACCTGTAGAGTCCAGGCCAGAATTACCATGCTAAAACAGCACCAAAGAAGGGAGCTTCAGTTTTCAATTCCAGAATCTTGTTTTTAATTTGCGTTGAAATCATAGTTCAAAAAAATACAACTTTTTGCTTTCAGCTTGGAGACATTAGCCACCATTATTTTTAGCTAGAAAATGCTCAAAAGGTAAGTTGAATAATGGCAGATTTCTACATATCTAGTTTTCATGGGTGTTTTGATAAATTTTTTTACGTTTTCTGACCTGATTTTCCTCACTGAACTTTCTGATAGACTCTAACCTTGAATAAGAAAAGACTGTGGCTTTAAGTCAGTAAGTTTTCCATTCAGGAGAAAAAGAGCCAAAAGCAACAGCTGGTTACCTAGCTAATATAGTACTCATCCCCCTTAGCTGCTATCCTTGACTAAACTCAAAATCTCTCCCTATCTTTCCTACTGCCGCAGACGTTGAAAATACTGTGCTTACCTCCACGTTTTCATCTCCCATTTCTTGAGGGTCATCATTGTCTGGTTCAATCACTCCCTCATTGTCAATTTCTGGGGGAAAAACGAAAAGCAAGATTAAGCTCCATCTACAAACAGAGAGAGGATTCACCAATTTGAACATGATTCTGGAATGTGATAATGTCATTTTCCACACCTAAGTCGCTCTCTTCACTTTCTGGTTCAGGTGATTTAACTGGCTCCTCTGGCTGTTCCTCTGCTTTGCCCTGAAAGAGAAATGTATTTGTAAGCATACATTATTTCTGACTGATATTCTATTCCCACTCTAATAAATAACAATGCATCAGAAAACCCAAAATTAACCTTCAAAGCATCAGATTGCTCTACGGCTAAACTATTTTATTTTTAAGATACCAGTCTCCTTCTTCCTCCTCTCAGATTAAGTCTATCATGATGCAAATAATTCAGAGCCCAAATTTTGACTCATGAACTTCTATTATTGGTAAAGCCTGTCCTTCAAATTATGTAATTCAATAATCAAAACTAAATAATCCAGATAATACCCAATTCAGAAGCAGTTTTGCAACTCACCAACCCTTCCAATCTTCCTGCTTTCCCTCACACATTCTCTGGATCAAAAATTCCCTCAATCTAATGCTATTAAGCTAAGGTCCTTTAGCAGTGAACAATAAGCTGGTGTTAGTGATAAAAATATTGTTTCCATTTGCCAAGGTCAGAGATCTTTGCCACTTATACATACTTAGAATGTTTTTTCAAATGTTTTCCTATCAACTTCTGACTACATTACTAATTTCCTCTGAATCCCATAACTTAGCACATCCTGCTTTATCACAGACATAAGCTGCTTGTCTTCATATTCAGTGTCACAGGCTATACTCACTACAAATACACAATCCCTCCATACAGTTCTAACTAGCCAGTAATCCCAGCATCCACTGCCTTGTTAAATAAAATAAAAAAAAAAAAAAAAGAATTCTACTTCTTCCAAAAGAATTTCAAGCTTGGGAAAATCCTGCTACAAATATCTACAAGCCAAATTTATTATCTCCATAAAACAAATGAAAAAAACCCAACGAAAAACTCTTCCACAATACTGCCTTAAACAGTTCAACTGTTCAATTCATTACCTATCATGCTCACTAGTATTTCTTCTCATGCAAAGATTATAATTTAATTCACTAATGACTACAGAAGAGGTGTATAAACAGACAGCAAGAACATACAAAAAGAAATCAAGACTTTGTTTGGCATTTGCATTGCACAGAACATCAGGCATTCAGGATTAGGAAAATGGAGCGTGATAACACTTGAAACAAACTAGGAAGCCATCTGTAACAAGTCATCTACATCATGCAACGGTCAGGCTTCAGACTGAATTGTCACACTCGCTCACCCTAGCATATTCACCCACCCTATTTGAGTGAAAATTGACAGCAATTTTTTCCCTTCTCCTGCTCGGTAATTTTTGCAGAGAGTCCAAATATTAGTTTTGAATGATAAATTCTTCATATCTCACCTTACTTGTCTCCTCTGTGGAAGCATTGGCTGGAGCAGGCGGTATTGTGCCTCCCATGCTTTTCAGAAAAATAGAGAAGAGAAAAAACAAAACAATAAGATTATCAAAATAGTGACATGTATTTTATTGATTCAAAGCCTGCTGATAATCTCAGCTTTTTGTTGTGACACAAAACACAATGACCCAATTCACTGTAAAACCAGCCAATAAAAAGTACACATCCACCATGCTTTTCTCAGTGTAACATAATGCACACACTGTCTGTTGGCTCTTTCACCTAGAACTCCACTGTGACTTGTCCTCATGCACATCATACATCACCCACCCACCCTTTCTCACATGGAAAAGCTGCCTCCTTGGCTGAAATTGATTTTCTCCTTAAAATGTAACCTTATGTTTTAAGTCAAAACTAAATATTATTATTATAGATATTACTAAAATTAGAATTATTTTTGGAACAGAGGTCAAACCAGTTAAGAGAACCTTAATGGCCTAAAATGCTTATGCAATTAAACAATTGCTGCCTAGAAAACAATTTCATTTCTCTTATGTGTTGCAAAATTCATGCCTTTCCTTAGCTACAAGTTAAGAAGCATTATCTGTATAGACAGCATTCTTTCAATATAGAATAAACTTCTATATTGTATCAACTTTGGTTAGCAGCCAGAAATAAGCATAGGCTGAATTCTCCGGCTGTTTCATATAACATCTAATCATACCTAATGGCAGGCTGCCACAAGGACTACCATTCCTGTCCATCCTCTGCCCCGCATTCCCATCTACTGATAGTTTTCAACTGCTCTGGCCATACACACTCCAAAGGGAAAAAACCATTTCTATCAACTCAACAGGCTCAACCAACTCCTCAGGGCCCCACACAACTGGTTAGACGTGACACAGGGGAGAGGAGAAGGAAGTGGGCAAACAGGCAGGAGGAACTGGAAGGGTGCAGGACTATCTGCTTTCAGGAATTAGTGCAACATAAAACTAGATCTTAAGGATGAGATCCTCCAGGCTGCTGCAGTCCCATTCTTCCCTCTCTCCTCGCTCCTGTCACCAGCACCACCTCACAGTCAGGCCCCAAGCTGGCTGAGAACAAACCTGGATCGGGGGGATAGGACAGGGACAGGGATGAATTGGGGGAAGAGAGGGTAGAAGAGGAGGTGGCAGGATTGACAGGTCCTGGCACCAGGCCCTGCAGCAAAAGGCAAGCAAACGGCACTACGCTACCACTAGTATACAAGGATAAACTGTCAAGAAAAAATACCACAAGTTACAAAAAAAGGCACCTTCTGAAGCTATTGCAAAAATCTAGATGTGTCCCTGGAATGTTGACATTACTTAATCTGTTATACTGCAAGGACTAAACAACTGCAGTCTGATAAATCGTTATAGAGCTAGACAAAAAAAAAACCAGTACATGTAGTAATGGTTCCTCCTAAATTTTACYCTTGTAGGCTGACAATAAGGCATATAATTCTCTACCAGTCTGTGTAAAAATCAAATAGTTTTCCCTAGGACTATAGGGACTGTCTAGAGGTGCCTTGGAACTCCACTTCGGCTAGGAAACTATAAATTCTGAAGCATTTTAATAGTGCTAATAGCTAATATCCAGGGTAGCACAATGGTCACAAGCTAAGATCCATCTAATTCTTGTTGGCAACATTTTTTTCTTTTTTTTTTTCTTTTTTTAAACAGTAAGACTCTTTCAAAGCCTGCCTTACTGGAAAAAGACTGAGAACCCTCTAACTCAAAAAGGACAATAACATTCCCAGCTTCCAATCATGTATTTAAGAACAGCTCAAGCTAAAAAAACGCAGGAATCAAATTCTTGAGCAATTCCAACTTATCGGTCTCAAGATCAGCTAGTTTTAAGTCTGACACCTTGAATCATCTCAAGGCTGAAACAACTTGGTCAGTCTCCTCTGCCCTCTTCACATGCCCCCGAAAACTATCCAAGCTTAGAACAGTCTATGAGGTATGTTTAACCAATACATATGCACATTTTAAAATATGCTATTTCATGAACATCCAAGGCTAAACAGTTTCACTCCTAGTCCTTGAAAACGTCTTTACTATCCAGTTATCCTCTACTGAATCTAGAGTTACAGTCCCAGAACAATTCATAAGCAAGTTACTCTAAAATCATCCCTTAAAACAATATTTGATTACAATGATTGAATGCACAGCAAGGATATGCAAAGTTTGCAGTGTATTTAACCTCAACGGTATACAGATATGAGACACTCTTGTAGGAAAAGGCAGGTACTGAGCTGTATAAATAGCACACACACACACAAAAACATTTTAAAATTAAACCTTTGTGCTAAAACAGAGTTGAGCAATTCCAGTAACAACTCTTGGGAGCTGTCAGGACTCCATTGCAACAATGACTCCATACTTCCACTCACCCCAGTGATGAGAAGTGCTGCTTTTATGACTTGTTGGAAGAACTGCAACTGTTATTTCTGCACCCACTTTCATCACTGACAGCAAAATTATCTTTAGAGAGAAACTGGATTACCAAGAATTCAAAAGGGTCAAAATCTATCTGAGCAAAACAACAACAAAAAAAGGCAAAAAGCTCTGTTCATCCATTAGGGATTCTGTGCTTTACTTTTAAGGACTGCTATTGTTTCTTTGCTCAATTGCAGGTTTTTGAAACATGTTCCCTTTAATGACTCATTTCATAACAATTCACGTCAAAATATTTGTATTTTTATGCAATTATGAAAAAGCAGGCATGACTAAAAGGGATGTCAAAACACTTTCCAAACATAATAATACACTAGTTTATGCTTTCTATACAGAGAGCATCTATATAGAAATTAAATACAACAGCTAGACAGAATAAAGGTTAGAAGATAACAAGTGCATGAAAACAGATAAGACTTAAGGTTTCTGATGCAATATTAACAGCTAGTCAGAAATAAAGCATCCCATTCTGGCTTTATGAGCAGTTAGCATCATTTAAGTTAGAATCATTAGCTTTAAGGGGGGGRAAAAAAAAAATCAAATCAATCATCAGAATTTTAGTTGAAAAATTCAATGATGGATTTCAGTATCATTTAGTCACTATTCTGTAATCACTCACAACATTACCTTGGTGACTAAACCTATGTCTTTTAGATTAATACAGGCAAGCCTGACAGAGGTATCACACTCATCAAGTTTATTTCCACCTGAAGCCAGGCCATACTAAGTTTCAAGCAGTTTCCAAAGAATGAGAAGACCCTATAAGTGCATTTAATAGTCCTACTGCAAACAGCACTACCATGGAAGGGAAGAGGGGAATCCACCAGAGTTCCAGACAGTTTGACATGAAAAGTAATTTGTCTACCGCTCCAAATATCCAAGTGTATAACTTACCCAAATATTTAGCTCAAATACRTGAGGAAAACCAGAAAACTTAAGAGGTTCTACTCTGAAATATTTTTTAAATTCCGAGATAAAGAAATCCAGTGAACACTTTACATGGAAAAAACATTCCACAGTTCAAAACCTAATTTTTATACTTATAATACAAACACGTTTCTATTAACCAAATACAAACTCTAAAAAATTAATCTGGAAGTTAGAGCCCTCCCCATTAACATGGAGAAAGTCAGAAATCAGATGATCACCTTTCCAGTCCCTAATGCTTTCTTTGGCCAAAAGAAGTCAGTGTTCTTCCTCTCCCTCCCAAAATACTCTGTTCACACCTTCAGAATTGCGCAACAGAAGAATGGAAGTAACCTAGGGTGCGGCACTTAAATCTTTTACACAGTAGCAAAAGGAACTAAAGACCTGCAGTAGGATAAAACAGACATGCATCTCCTTCCTAAGCATGCAGCTATCAGTACTACAAAACCAAGTGAAGTTAAATACGAGTGGTTTTACAACCACGCTAATATTCGGATGCATAAAAGAGTTTAAACATCACTGTAAAAAAACCCAAATAAATAGTTCATTGTAGCCATTTTCATTATATGACATACTGTGAAATGCCCATACTTACATTCATATGCACGCAAAGCCCCACTAGTTTTTCAACTAATTACAAGTACTATAGAGCAAGAAGTACAATTAAAATACTTTCAGATTAAAATTTAAAGCAAATTTTCTAAAACAAATCCCAGTTTGTCACTAAACAGAATCTTTTAACTTCCCCTTTCATAAAAGGTGTATCTGCAAGGACTTTCCTCACTTGTCAGAGTCCTTTAGAGTAGCGAGGGTTGTAGCTACGAAAGCAAAGCAGAGGTACCCTAGCTGAATACAGGGGTTCTGCGGGTTCTCTGCCAGCAGCAAAGGACCTCAACCCTTCCAACCTGGTGTTTCTGGGCGCTCGGGGTGGAACCCAAGGATGTTTTTATATTGAGAAGCATCTGATATGACAGGCCACACATGCACAGAAGACTACGTGCTGCGTAAATCGCACACATCTGAAGTGCCTCACAGGGGAGCAAGATTTCAACTACTTGATACGTGAAACTTCAAGGGGCAAAACACATTTTTGGTCAGGAACCGTTCCACGTGTCAGGTATTTTATGCTTCTGTGTACCAGGATGTAAATCAACGCCACTCACCTCCCCACAAACTCGGCTCCTTTTAAGACAGGCTAGCCAACTCTGCTGCATAATGCGAGAATTAGCTCGGTAAGTATTACTCTGGGGCTTTCCAGCCTGGAAAGCTGAGCCACTGAGATGGCCGGGGGGCAGGCTTTTGCAACGGGAATAGCCAGAGTTTAAAAAAACAAAACAAAACAAAAAATAACAGATCTTTTTAACGCTCGAGTTGTAACCCCGGCGCGCCCTGCGGCGGGAAGGGAGGGGAGGGGAGCGGCGGCAGCGCACCGGAGCCGCTCCCTAGCGAAGAGACCCGCCGAACGGGACCGGGCTGGACCCACAGCGGCGACACTACGCGCCCCCCTCCCCCGCCCGCCTTCCCGGCCACGCGGCGGGGCCTCACGCCGACACGTGCCGCCCCCCGCCCCTCCCCCGCTGGCGAGACACGCCCCCGCCCCCCCCCCCGCGTCCCGCGCGAGCGCCCCCCTCCCCCCCCGCCTCCCCTCACGGCCACTTCAACGGCGGCGCGGCCCGTGACTGACCTCTCCACCCACTCGCGGAGGAAGGCCAGCTCCTCGGTGTGCAGCAGGCCCGGGTTCTGCTTGCAGAGCCTGACGAAGGCCCGCAGCTCGCTCAGCTTGCGCGAGTCCATGGCGGAACGGCGCGAGGTGGCGGCAGCCGAGGCTCCCTCGCTTCCCTTCCCAACCACCGCGCGGCGCCGTGGAAGCTTCCAGCCCCCCCCCCCCCCCCCGAGGCCCCGCCCTCTCCCGCCGGGCACCGCCCACCCCGAGGCCTGGCCCCGCCCCGCCGCCGCGCAGCGGCGCGAAGGTTCTAGAAGCGTAGGTGGCAGCCGAGCGGCCGAGTCTCGCCAGGCGCGGCATCTCTCTCCTCTCGGCGTTGTCGCTCGCCCCCCTCCCTCCGCTGTTGGAGTCCCGCCGTGGCCCGGGCTTCTCCTCCTGTCTCCCCTATGGACGAGACAGGCGGTCTCCGCGGGCGCCTAAGCCGGCGTGGCGCCGCTCATTGGCGGCGGGGAGCAGGGGGTGGCACCAGGCGCCCGCGCTCGTTGATGGCGTCAGCGCGCGGCGCCGTGGCGGGGGAAGGCCCCGCCATGCGCGGGCCGTGCCGGCGCGGGGGGGGGGGGCGGGCTGGCCGGCCCCGCGGTAGCTGTGTCCCTCGGTAGCTGTGTCCCTCGGTAGCCGTGTCCCTCGGACATGTCGCGCCTTCCGGCCCAGAGGCTTGTCGCGGCGGCGAGGGGCTGGTGCGGCTTCTCAGGTCAGAGACTCCTTCTCCCCCCACACGCCTTACATCACCTCACCGGTGCAGCCCGGCTCGGTGCCGCTGGGCCCTGCCCGCCCCTGTCCAGCCCCGCGCCCGTGGCTGCCTCCGTCCCCGGGGCTGCGGTAGCTGACTGCCCGGGGCACGCTAAGCGTTATCGCCGCTTAGAGCCCTTCCTTCCCCCGGCAGCGCGGCGGCCCTCGGGGCCGGGCGGGCTGCGAGGCCGCCCTCGCGTCCGTTTCGCTGTGGGTGCGAGGGGCGCGGGAAAGCGCCTCTGCCCGGCAGCGGAGTCGTAGCCCCAGTCACGGTTGAATCCGAGGGAGGAACGGCTTATTATTTGAAAAATAAAGGAACGATGTGGAAAGCTCCTTGCTGTCTTCAAAATACTGCTTTATTTAATGCCTAATGTTGTGTTCTCTTGTCTYGTTGCAAGGTATCCTGTTTGTTTTCTGTGTAGGTAGAGAGAAGTAGTGAAAACTTTCTCTTTTTAAACTGCACAAAAAGCTGTAATTATATTTCGCWGCCTGGGTCTCCAGAATGTTACTCCAGCAATCATCACATAGTGAATGCTTTAAGTTACGAGTATCAGTTGTCACGCATAAGTAATCTTAAATTAGTGGCTAATCATACTGGCTCCCACAGAAAATCCACCGTCTGTATGTTCTGCTATAAGTCTCTGAGTCTCAGCTCCCTGRAAGGCAGGCAGCTGTTCTGCTTGTGTTATACTTGCTTATGCTAGTGAAGAGCTGATGATTATTTGTTCTAAGAATCCAGTGCCATGCCATGGCAGCATGAATTGATTTTGTAGTAGGCACATGGTGAGTGACATAAGAGAACCAGTTTCCAAAACATCAGCTGGTAGGTGTTAGGAGACTATTACCATCTCCATCTATGTGTCTGATGGTTTGTATCTAGGCACAAGCAATTCTTCAGCTGCAAAAGGCTGTGACTGAGAATTCCAAAGTTGGTAAAGTTTGTGACAATGATATTTAATTTTAGCATTTGTCTTACAGTGYACACCCCCAGCTCCCAAATGCACACTTGTAACTCTCTCTAAAACTTGTCTGCTTTGGCTGTGTGTGGATTTGGAAGTGAGATACATAACTGTATGCTTCTGAGGAACTGTTTTCAATTTGGTTAATGCTACTGTCAAGTAAGTTAAATACATAAACAGGGACTCTTGAATATCTTTCATACAGAAAAAAAATCCCATTGCTGTATAAACCTGCGTTATTTGACGGTTTCTTTGTGGCATTATTAGTAAAAAAAGAACTGGAAAGGCCTTGAAAACTGTATAATTGTTCCAGATGAGTGGTATTTTTTGAAGACGTAGTCAAGAAAAGACAATATACAGGTGTTGTGCTTCAAGCCCTGCAGTGTTTGAGGGAAGCAAGGGAGGGAGAGTGCCAAGTGCATCATGAACACCAAGTGTAGACATTGGGATGTGCAAACCGACATAGCTTTCTGGGTTCTCTTGCTGAATTGTCAGGTTTAGCATATGTTAATTTATTTCAGTCTGTTTTATGMATATTTGATCATTAGTTGAGTTGTGTGCACATTGTTTCATAAACTGTTATAGTACACAACACACTGAAAAGTTAAGGAGGGATATTTATGTCATGTAAGGTGAGTGAATGCTCCTGAGAGTCAGATGACTGGAGTATAATTCTGCAGTTTTCTAACTGGAAAGGTCTTTTATCTTGACATGGTGCATTTTTTTTTCCTCTAGTCTGCAAGTCTTGTGCTCTCCGAAGATTTTCCATCCAGCCTGCCCAGCAGAAGAAGATTCCAAACCGGTATTTGGGCCAGCCCAGCCCCTTCACACACCCACACCTTCTCAAACCAGGTTAGGTTCAGGCCCTGTATGAGCCAATCATTGGTATTCTTTCTTGTCTCTATTTTGCTGAGATGTCTAGGACAGAGTATTGATTTGCTGCATCGTACAGGTGTCTGTGATTTCAGCTGTTTATGATTACCTTCATTAGGCAGTAATTATATTTAGTAGTTCATTTCCTTGTCTGAGATGATACTGATTCCAAAAATAAGCTTCACATGTTAGCTTTTTACCTTTTTCTCATGGGGTGCTCAGTGTCACTGACTTCAGTACTGCAGTCCTTTCATGGCAGTGGCATCTTGGGAGCTCATTGTCCTGCAAATACAATACAATTTATATTAAGGGGGAGTCCTTTGTGCAAGCTGAACTGCTAGAATGCTTCATATCTAATGTCTTGTGGGTCACAAAATAAAGGTGTCATTCAGAAGAGGAGATCAGGGACAGACTTACTGAGAGATGGACACCAATTGTCTAAAAAGCATGCCGCCTTCAGAAGAGTATTCAAGCTGTGAGGAAAAGAAGAAAAAGAGACTTGTGGCCATAAAGTTAGAAGGTAGTGGTGAAAGAGAAGCTGAGGTTGTGCAGTTTTATGATATTAATGAAAATGAGCATGTAGGTATAAGATGACCATGATTAAATCTGAAAAAAATTGGTAGTAAAAATATATTCAAGAATATGTCCAGGAAAACGTTCTGGTTCTGTGTTCTTTTTCCATAGATAGGTATACAGAGAGAACAGATGAATATATAACCATGCACTTACATATTTAACTGTAGAATAATTCAGGTCAGAAGGGATCTCAGGAAGTTACTAGGTCCACCCTCTGCTCAAAGCTGAGCTAACTTCAATATTAGATCAGGTTGCTCAGGGCACTGATTAACAGCTCACAGTAAATGAGGCTGACACTTTAACAGTACTCACAGCTGAAACGGTGGAGATTAATTCTAGCTGCCCATAGTAATTTTCCATTTAATAAAGGAGTGGTGTTTTCTTTAAAATAATACAACATTGGTTTATTGCAGTTATTGTTTTAAAAAGCAAATGCCTTTAAGGCAAAGAGAATTTCCAGGCCTTGCAGTCAGAAGACAAATGGGATTCCCATGTTTCACCCTACTGCAGCTTCTAAACTTCACTGGACCGTTTGTGATAGTTAGAAAGCTGACTGGAATGCAGTGGAGCATAGGAAATTTGCAGTATAATATTGCAGAAATGTGGGGTCAGATTGCATTAAAACAGTTTCTGTGTTCTCTGTCATTTCTAGATCTACAGGGTAAAACAAATTTGGTGGTTTTGGTTTTTTCTTTAAAAAAAAAAAAGACTTTTACACCAAGTAGATGTTGGGGATGTGTGGTGTTGAAAAGGTGTGTAAAGTTTAATGCAAATACAACATACGTGATTTTCTTAAACTCTCTTTTGTCAAGCAAAAACATTCTGTATAGAACTTCTCCCTCCCACCCCACCCATGCAAGAATCCACTTACAGTACAAGTCAAATTTCAATTTTTATTCTAGAATTGTCACTGCATAATACATTAAAGAGGAAGAAAAGATTATGAAAGTAGAAAATTAACAGTATGAAAATGCAATCTATGTTAAAATAGGGTATTAGCCAAAGGACTGATTAAGGCTCAGGTATTAATTTAAATCATAGTTAAGGAGTCTCACATTTTTAAAAATACATACTTAAGCTGTTGTTGGTTGTTCTTTCAACTTCAGTCTGGTTTTGGTGAGTATCTTGATCACTGTACTTCGTATCCTTCGTGACTGGAGCAGTGTAAAACGTACTTTCATCTAAGAGATCGTTTGTTTAGTTAGAGTCATTAGGAATATAGTATATAACTTTGGAAAAATAATTGTTAATTATTGAGAAAAGGTACACCTGCCCTGGAGAAGATTCATTCTCTTAATCAGAGTCTGCCGCCAGCCTGGAATCTTGTGACTGGTTAGACTCTGTAACCTCTGTGTTTCTGCCTGATCTCCCAGTATCTGTAACACTTAGTCCGCCCCTTAAGGTTTAGAACTAGTTACTTTATGAGTTGACTTAGTGTGTATTTGAATAGACATTCTAGCTTTATCTGAGGAAATTCATGCTCAACCTCAGGAGGTAATCTTCTGTTCAATGTCCAGATGCTATAAACCCCATCAGTTTTCCACAGTCAAAGTCCAGTTTGCCTTGCCCCTTCCCCTTTTTTTACATGTCTTTCTGAAAACCTCCGTCTGTTTTAGATGTTTGTCTAAACCTGCCAGGTTTTGTGATTTCTGCTTTTGCACAGAAATACGTAACAGAAAATCTGATTTGTTAAAATAAATTTCTGTCTTTGCATGATGGAGGAGCAAACTGAGTGAGGATGTGCTGTAGGGATGGAAGCTGAAGAGATGCATGAGAGAGCAATGGAAAGGCTAATGAGGGACCAGAACGAAGGCATGCATATGAAGGGCATCAGGGAGTAGGCAGGAATCAGTCATGCGACTAGTAAAATATCACGAGTGCCTTGAATTTCTCAATTTGATTTGTTTTGTATTCGTAGGAGAGGTAACCCCAGGATTGTCACAGGTGGAATACGCTCTTCGCCGACACAAACTGATGGCATTGATCCAGAAAGAAGCCCATGGCTGGGATGGATTGGACCACACAGTGATTCTGCTATCCAACCCCACGTACTACATGAGCAATGACATCCCCTACATTTTCCACCAGGACACTAACTTCCTGTACCTCTGTGGGTTCCAGGAGCCTGACAGCATCCTGGTGCTGCAGAGCATTCCTGGCAAAGCGCTGCCCTCCCACAAATCCATACTTTTTGTGCCCCGGAGAGATCCCAGCAGAGAGCTGTGGGACGGGCCCAGATCAGGCACAGATGGGGCAATTGCTCTCACAGGAGTAGATGAAGCTTACACCATTGAGGAGTTCAGGCACTTGGTGGCCAAGCTGAAAGGTAACGAAAAATGGAGGGGGAATGAGATGAGATGTGGTTTGCAGGGTCTGAATGGTATAGGTTTGGAAGGTGGTCTGTGACACCAATTCAAGACTATCATGAACTTGGGGAGGGGGTATGACAGTATGACAAAGGCAGTTGGAAGTTCTTGTTAGTTTCTTGAGGGTCACCAATGGAAATGTAGTTTTGAAAATAATAGTTTTTCCTCCCCTCTGAATTTCTTGTGTACCCATGTGAATGCCAGTGTGCACATCTATGAAACGTAAGGAACAGGATAAGCAAGAGAGCATCGCAAACTGTGGTACTGTTTTAGTCATATCTTTTTGCTGACAGAGCCAGAACCAGATGAAGTAAAGGAAACTTGAAGGTATTTTATTCGTAATAGACTTGGAAAATGATCCACACAGGGAGGTTGTTAGTCCACTCACCTTTTTTAGCTAGATGTTGACTTACTCTTGAAATACGAACATTGCTGTCCTTTAGACATGTTCTTCTGCATCTAACATCACCATGTAGCCTCAATACTTATAATCCAGGGTGAACTTAAATGCATTATAAAATGAAGCTGAAGGCTTATGACAATATAAAAAGGTCAAGTGCTTATCACAGAATYGTTTAGGTTGGAAAAGACCTTTAAGATCATCAAGTCCAACYGTTAACCTAGCACTGCCAAGTCCACCACTAAACCATGTCCCTAAGCACCACATCTACACGTCTTTTAAATACCTCCAGGAATGGTGACTCAACCACTTTCCTGGGCAGCCTGTTCCAGTGCTTGACAACCCTTTCGGTGAAGAAATTTTTCCTAATATCCAACCTAAACCTCCCCTGGCGCAACTTGAGGCCATTTCCTCTTGTCCTATCACTTGTTACTTGGGAGAAGAGACCGACACCCACCTCGCTACAACCTCCTTTCAGGTAGTTGTAGAGAGCGATAAGGTCTCCCCTCAGCCTCCTTTTCTCCAGGCTAAACACCCCAGTTCCCTCAGCTACTCCTTATAGCGCTTGTGCTCTAGATCCTTCACCAGCTTCGTCGCCCTTCTTTGGACGCGCTCCAGCACCTCAATGTCTGTCTTGTAGCGAGGAGCCCAAAACTGAACACAGTAKTCGAGGTGCGGCCTCACCAGTGCYAAGTACTGTGGGACAATCACTTCCCTAGTCCTGCTGGCCACCCTATTTCTGATACAAGCCAGGATGCTATTGGCCTTCTTGGCCACCTGGGCACACTGCTGGCTCGTATTCAGCCGCCTGTTGACCAACACCCCCAGGTCCTTTTCTGCCAGGCAGCTTTCCCCAAGCCTGTAGCATTGCATGGGGTTGTTGTGACCCAAGTGCAGGACCCAGCACTTGGCCTTGTTGAACCTCATACAATTGGCCTCAGCCCATCGATCCAGCCTGTCCAGATCCCTCTGCAGAGCCTTCCTGCCCTCAAGCAGATCAACACTCCCGCCCAACTTGGTGTCGTCTGCAAAATTACTGAGGGTGCATTCGATCCCCTCGTCCAGATCATTGGTAAAGATATTAAACAGTACTGAGCCCTGGGGAACACCACTTGTGACCGGCTGCCAACTGGATTTAACTCCATTCACCACCACTCTTTGGGCCCAGCCATCCAGCCAGTTTTTTTACCCAGCGAARCATATGCCCATCGAAGCCATGAGCGGCCAGTTTCTCCAGGAGAATGCTTTACTAAAGTCTAGGTAGACCACATCCACAGCCTTTCCCTCATCCACTAAGCGGGTCACCTTGTCATAGAAGGAGATCAGGTTAGTCAAGCAGGACCTGCCTTTCATGAACCCATGCTGACTGGTCCTGATCACCTGGTTGWCYTGTACRTGCCAYGTGATGGCACTCAAGATGATCTGCTCCATAACCTTCCCCAGCACCAAGGTCAGGCTGACAGGCCTGTAGTTCCCCGGACCCTCTTTCTGGCCCTTCTTGTAGATGGGTGTCACATTTGCTAACCTCCAGTCAACTGGGACCTCCCCGGTTAGCCAGGACTGCTGATAAAGGATTGAAAGCGGCTCAGTGATCACTTCCGCCAGCTCCCTCAGTACCCTTGGGTGGATCCCATCCGGCCCCATAGACTTGTGTGTGTCTAAGTGGTGTAGCAGGTCGCTAACCATTTCCCCATGGATTATGGGGGCTTCATTCTGCTCCCCGTCCCCGTCTTCCAGCTCAGGGGGCTGGGTACTCAGAG
>JAYKAV010002777.1:2016832-2043629 GCA_035582835.1 Phoebastria nigripes
GTTGGCTCACTCACCAGCTGTGTCAGGAAGTTATCTTCCACACACTCCAGGAACCTCCTAGACCGTTTCCTCTCTGCTGTATTGTATTTCCAGCAGACATCCGGTGGGTTGAAGTCCCCCATGAGAACAAGGGCTAGCAATTGTGAGACTTCTCCCAGCTGCTTATAGAATATTTTGTCTGCCTCTTCGTCCTGGTTGAGCGGTCGATAACAGACTCCCACCATGATATCTGCCTTGTTGGCCTTCCCCCTGATTCTTACCCATGAACACCCAACCCTATCGTCACCATCATTAAGCTCTAGACAATCAAAACACTCCCTAACACACAGGGCTATCCCACCACCTCTCCTTCCTTGCCTATCCCTTCTGAAGAGTTTATAGCCATCCATTGCAGGACTCCAGTTATGCAAGTCATCCCGCCATGATGCTTGGGGGATTACACAAATAAATAGAGTGAATTCTGGAGTCTTAAATACCATCTCAGATTCTAGTTATTTTGTTTCAAAAAAGGATATATTGAAAGTAGAAAAGTCACAGAAAGGGCAACAAGGATGATCAAAAGTATGGAGTGTGTGTGAAGTACATGCTGGACAAACCTGCTCAGTTTGAAAAAGAGAAAACAGAAGGTAAGGTATGAGAGATGTGTATGGTTATGGAAAGCACAGAGAGGATGAGTAGGAATGATTAGTTGCTGTTTTTCATAATTTACAAACAAAGGGAACACCGAATGAAATGATCATATGGCAGGTTTTGACACCTTTTAAGTTTTAAGTTGTAGATCGTTCATGGAAGGTTTGGAATATCAAAAGTATAAATGGATTCAAAAGTTTTTAGTTCCATGGCGGAGAGGTCTGTGAAAAGCAGTTAATCACTGTTATGAAGATGCAGCCTTGAAATGAAGAAACCAGAAGTGGGGAGGATGTGCTAAGGGAAATACTCTTTCATAAATGCCCACTTTCTTAGAGACTTTTTGTAAGCACCTGCTAATGGCTACTGTCACCAAAGAAGGAGGGCCTAGGTGCACATTAGCTGTGGCTCAGCATGGCTTTTCTACTCATTCCCATTTAAAATGCTCCTGTGGGGAGAATGTGGGTGCTAACTCTGATGTTCTAAATAAATTTCCACATAGGTAAATATGTTTGTCCTCAGTAAGTTCATCTTCTCTGAATGGCAGAAATAAGCAGTTGTTCCCCAAAGATATTCTGAAGCGTAGTTGATAATGACCGTGATTCCATGCGATGAGTAAAAGGTAAATTGCCTTACAGCATCAGGGGGACAGGCTAAATGAGAGGATGATTCAGAACATGCACCACTGCAGTGCAATGGCTACTTAGCTTACACAAGTGCAACTTTGATATGCAAACTCTGAATGGATCTGTGCAAGATACATATATTCAGTGGTGATCGTAAAACCCAATATTTGCATAGAAGTGGGGATTTGTCAAATCTACATGCTATGAATTGGTAATCTTCCAGATTTTGAAGAGATTGCTAGTATCCTGTGACAGTGAAAGTGTCTATATGGTCTGTAAATGCAGATTCAGAGGAAATTAATTTCTCAAATATAGGAACGGGTCTAGTTTAGGAGGAGTGAGTTTGTTCAGTATGGGGAGGACATTTCTATATTTATTTTCGTCTGTGTCAGCTTTTTTTTTGTATTCCAGGTGAGTCAAACATTGTTTGGTACGACTTGACAAAACCAGTGCATACAGAGCTGCACTCTGACTACATGCAGCCCCTGGTTGAGATAAAAGCTCGGAACAAAAAACACATACAGGGCGTCCGACATCTAGTGCAAAACCTTCGGCTGATCAAATCTCCTGCAGAGATTGAAAGGATGAAGATAGCTGGACGGGTGACAGCAGAGGTATGGGGTCGTGTGGTCTCCAAATAAACCAGTGCATTCCTTTAAAGAAGAAAGGGGAGAGGGCTTTTGAAGGGGTGACATGGGTTGGAAGGATAGGTTTGGTCTAATTATTACTGAACTGCTGTGTCTCAACCATTGGCTGGGCTCAGCTCCCTCCACGTGACAAGGAGAAACAGGAAGACTGCTGGGACTACCAGCTTCTCTCAATTAGTGTAACTCCAGTGAAGACAAGCCAGCAGCTGTTAGACGTTGTTTAAAAGCAATATCTACTCAGGAACAGGGGTAGCCTCTTCACTCTCTTCCCAGCTTCCCTTCTCCTTCCCCATGCCATTTTCTTTCCCATTTATCCTGTTGATTTTGAGGAAACAGGATTTTTGTGAACACATTGCCTGCGTATGTCTCCATATTCCCCTTTCTCCCTCAAATACCTTTTGAACTCATTGGCCAATTTTAAACAAATCTGACAGATACCTCAAATGCAATTATGTTTTTGTAAGTATTATTAAAATAGATAGCCAAATAGAAAAGAGAGGCATAGCTTGTTCTCCTCTGAAGGAGAAGCTGCATAAGGCACTCCTATTATACGTGAGGGAATCCATAGGTGAGACAACTCATAAAATGCCAACCCATAGGATCAGCTTCAATCATCTAATCCTTTTTCAAAAACTAGAGTCAATCAGCCCCTAAATACAGTTTCACGGGGAACAGAGCTTAATTGGTTCTAGTCTTGACAGCACTCTGCATTTTCAGCTGCCTCTGGTTTCCGTGTTCTGGGCCAGCTGATTTTAGGCCTTCCTCAAAAGACAGCAGGTGAAAAAAAAGAAATTCCCTCAAGTTCAGGCTCCTTTGCTAACTGAAAGGCCCTTCTTTTTCATAGGCTTTCACAGAGACAATGTTTGCTAGCAAATCCCCAGTGGATGAAGCTTTTCTGTATGCAAAGGTGAGTACTTCATGGTTGGAGGTGAGATAGAAGGGATGGATGTTGTTTATCCTTCCAGGAAACCAGAAATGTCAGATCTCTCTATAATGTGCCTCCCACTGTAGCACATTTCTCTTTCACCCAACTCTGGTGGTTCCTAGGACATGTGGAAAAGTCAGTGTGAGGAATTCTTCAGCTGTAGTTCCCGTACCCTTAGTGCAGGAATGTAGTGGTTGTCCAAGTTTATCTGCTATTGATGTCTTTTTCTATCGTATTTAAATACAAAACCTAAACAATCAGAGAGATAGTTATTATCTTATTCTATAATACAATTCTATTGTACAGAATTTAAGTAGTTATAACACCTATTTGTAAAGCCTGCTTCTCTTGACTCTAGCCTCTTACTACTTCAGATTACCACAGCTATCTTGAAGCAGTGTAGATGCCTCTCAGTTACAAAATAAGGACTAATTGGCCTGCACACTTGGTAGGGAATTTTGTACGGAATTGCAGTGAGATGCCTGTTTGAGAAACATCAGCAGGATTTGACCCTCTGTTATGACATAGATGGGCCTGTGCTGATATGGCACTGAGCAGCAGTACTGGCTTGTAAAGAAAATTATTTTAATTAAGTGTATTTTACAGATCAATTTTTCGCTCCAGATCAGGATCGTAAAAACCTGCTTTACTACATGTAGGCATCCTGGAGTGTTCTGCTCCGTGTGGTTTTGGTAATTATAGAAAAGACATGTTATTAATATATTGAGGATATAGAGGGTCTTTATAGATGTAAGTTTATTCATTTCCATGCTTTCATCAGCTTCATCACCTAAGAAAGGTAAAGATCTTGAGGCTTACAGTGCCTTTTCTTTTTTTTCCCCTCGGACATCAAGGTAGTGCATGCTTTCAAACYTTCTTAGTTCAACAATGTCATGAAAATAGATACTGCTGTAAATATGCTGGTACTTTATAATTTTAAAAGGTGACAACAAAACATGACCGTTGTCATGCTGACATTTAGGATCTTTGAAAATTCACAAAGTCATATGGCAACTAAGAGCATTACTTTATATAAGAACAAATCCTCACCTGGATTTATGACAACATAATGAATGTTTGATGCAGTATTGAACAGCTTGCACCAGAAAGAACTTCCATGAGACCAGACGCAGGCTTAAAACACTCTTTTGATAAGTGGATAGTTCTGTGGTTTTTTTTCTCCAGTGTTCTTGGAAAACCTTCAAGGCTGCTTTCATTTAGTGAACTCACTTTCCAGTTTCACTTTGTGTTGTACAAATTAAGAAAACAGTTGTAGGACGTGGATTATAATAGCCCCAGGGCAGTTAATCACCTGAATCAGCACTAACAGTCTCCTCTTCTCTAAATTGGTATTCCAGTTTGAATTCGAGTGCCGGGCTCGTGGTGCTGACATCTTGGCCTACCCCCCTGTTGTTGCTGGTGGCAACAGATCAAACACTTTGCACTATGTGAAGAACAATCAGCTCATCAAGGTAAACCATATGCTGTCCAGTAACTTAAAATGCAGTGCTGTGACACACTGTCCCCATATGTGTCCCCTAGCTGCTCTTTGTTTTGACTGAACAGATCAAAACACTTAAATATATATTTTCAAGTGAGCAGGGGAAAGGAATCCTGCCCTGGTTAGTTTTACTGTCAGTGACAGATTAACTTCACTCCGTCTAGTCTCTTTCTCTCCTCTTTGCATTTGCTGCAGTATTTTCTGAACAGTGGAAGGACTTGCAAACAAGCTTGCAAATAACTTAATTTAGTGAGCATGTCTGCTCCCACAACCGTGTGCCGCAGTGTGCAGTGCTAGGTGGGTTGCTAACCTCACAAAAGAGAGGAACCACTGCAGCAGGCAGAGTGAAGGCACTGTGGGGGGTCTTCTGTTGTCACTTGCATTGCTTGGCCTTGCTTTGCAACATAAGGTGCAATAGTGCATTCCTGCTCTGGCGAAGCTGAAAAGCATTTTGGACTCCATGTAGGCCAGCAAAGCAGGGAAGGGGAACAAGGAGGGAAAGGATCAGCGTTAAGTGTTGAGAGGTGGATTAGACAGCTGTAGGTAAATTAACGTGTCTTCTCTTATTTTGAAGATTCATGTTATTGAACTGAACCCTCTCCAGCTTTCCTGACAATACACCTTTAGATTCAGATAAGTATTTTCAGGAGCAGTATTCCCCCACTGCTCTACTCATGATTCACTTTTCAGAGGAGCATATTTTTCCTCTGTCTTAATGCAGGATGAAACTTTCCCACTATCATTGTCTTTTCTTGAAGCTGGCATGCTAGCAGACCTTGAAATGGTCTGCAGAGACAGACATACAAAAGATATGACAGGCTGCTTTTGGCAGAAAGAAACCTCCTTTGTTGTACTGTCATCCAAGGTCAGGCGTGCTCATGTAACTCCAGTTGCTTCTGTTAAAGTTGTTCAGTTAAATGACTGTCACTTGTTTTTTTCAAAACTGTTAAGCAGGAGGTTAAACCCATAAACTTGACTCCTTCTATTCCTTTGTGTGCTACTTCCTACAGATCTTGTTGCCAAATAGGCTAACAAAGTGTCTAATTTGGAAGGTATCTGAAGGCTGCTTATGGCCTCATGTGGACTTCATTCAGTCTGCCACTTAGTGGACTCAGCTTTAAAGAAAGAGGACAAGATGCATGACATAAGGCACTTACTGGACAATCAAACCACAGGCTGAATTCCCTTAGCCAATAAATTGTTACTTAGCTTGTTTAATTGCTTGGAAGAGGGCAGGTGCTGTGATTTCATATTTTACTTAAAGAATTGAACCAGCTATTCTGAAAAAGTTAAAAATACAATTTAAATGGATAGTTAATGGCTTGTCTATTCAGTGGGATAGTGAGATCTGCTCACTGCTAGTGTATCTACTGTGTAAGTGTTTGTGGTGCTTAACTGTACACGATACTAGTGCTAGCAGTGAAATTCTGCTTCTTATTTTTTCCCTTAACGTGCTAGAATTATTCCTTGTCATTCCACATCATGGCTGCTGGCACAGTCATGGATCTGTGGAGTGAATCTCTATAAAGACCTTGGATTAGAATCATAGAATCGTTTAGGTTGGAAAAGACCTTTAAGATCATTGAGTCCAACCGTTAACCTAACACTGCCAAGTCCACCACTAAACCATGTCCCTAAGCACCACATCTACACATCTTTTAAATACCTCCAGGGATGGTGACTCAACCACTTCCCTGGGCAGCCTGTTCCAATGCTTGACAACCCTTTCGGTGAAGAAATTTTTCCTAATATCCAACCTAAACCTCCCCTGGCGCAACTTGAGGCCATTTCCTTTTGTCCTAGATTACATGTCGTGTAAATCCATAGAGAATTTAATCCAAACTTTTTACAGATCTCACTATTCTATTTGTTGTTAGCCCCTTTAAGGAGGGAAAGCAAGGCATTGATTTTGTTCCTGGCTCTTTGTCTTTTTTGCGTGGCTTTTTGGAAGATGTGCACTCAGTGATTTAATTGACATGGAACAGTTTGTTTTGCTGAAGTGAATTGGAGGTTCACATCTCCAAAAGTTATTTCTTCATCACCAGATAGATTCAGAAGTATACCTTAGAGCGGTCAAGAAAGTCCCAGAAGAGAACAGGGAAGATGGTACAAGCTATTCAATAGTGCATTTACAGTAGTGATAAACTGTCAGAGAAGTGATTTTGCTGGGTCCTCCTACCTTGTGACAAGGCTAAATCTTCAGCTGTTAGTGATCTTGTGGGTAGCTCAGAAATCTATGTTTTTGTTGCAAAACCCTTCTGTCTCAGTCACTAGCAGAGAACTTCTAGTGAAAGTGGTCACTGGTGTAATTTACTGGAGTAAGCGATCCAGGTGTGAATGGGACTGATGTCTCAGAGCGCAGAATAGTTCAAGGTAAATGTCTTTTTTTACTCCAAAATGTTTGAAAATCAGCGTGTTAGGAGTTCAGGCTGTAGGTAAGCATAACAGAGACTACCTTGCAGAGAAACAATCCAACTGGAATAGCCTATTTATAAACAGTAGCACCTGGGGTGTTGTTCTGCAAAAGGAATTCACATCTCTGCAGCTGCTTTGCAAAATAAATACATAATCTCCTTTCCTGGTCTCAGACAGAAAAATCAATTTAGTTAATAGCCAGACTGACCCACAGGGCATTTTTTCCTGTTATACTCCAGGATGGTGAACTGGTCTTGCTAGATGGTGGATGTGAGTCTTCCTGCTACGTAAGTGACATCACACGTACCTGGCCTGTCAATGGAAGGTATGCTGCGATAAGGCTGTTTTGAAGAACTTTGAGAAGTTCTTAAATGATTGATGGATTGAGTGTATGTGTGTTTAATCTCTGTGTGAGTAGTTTTAACATGTCCCATTCTGTGGTTCTTCAGAGTAATCAAATTATATAAACTAATCTTCCAGCATGAGAAGCTGTATTCCCCACTGCCTCATTAATTACTGCATGAATATGTGTGATTACTGCTATTTTCAGCTATTACAGCATGCTTAAATTGCAGAGAGGGCTTTTGTGCATTCAGCTGTGGCTGACTCTGGTTGTGTGTAAGAAAACAGGAGTTTAGTTGACCTGTACGTGGCTCTGTCAGTTGTGAATTTGCTGGTGTGGTGTCCCTGTGGTTGTGTGTTTGATTCCTGTATGTTTTGGCTCAAGTGCATTCTTTTTCCTGCAGTAGCTTTGCCTTGCTTTGCTTTGGGGTTAGGTTGTCAGCTGAGAAACCCTGGCTCTACTCAGTGTATTGAAGGGCATGTTGCAGTGATGCCTTGTCTGGCATTTCATATAAGGAACAGTTTCTTTCCTTTCTGACTTTCCCTGCTCCAACATTGAACTGAATCTGTCCCCAAAATAGGTTCTGGGTAGAGGTTTAATTGTGAGAAATGTCCTTTGTTCCTTTTCTCAATGGTTTTCAGGTTCACCAAACCCCAAGCAGAACTATACCAGGCTGTCCTGGATATCCAGAAGTCCTGCCTGAGCCTCTGCTCCCCAGGCATGAGTCTAGAAAATATCTACAGCCTCATGCTGAGCCTTATTGGACAGAAACTGAAGGAGTTGGGGATCCTAAAGAGCAGCATCACTGAGAGCCACTTCTTCAAGGTACTTGAAGTTTCTTCACTCCAGCTTCCCCCCACTAGGCTTGACTGTTTTCTCCTTGGGTTATGTTAGTGGCTTTAGTTTGGCTCAGGAATGTGCTTTTGAGATTAATCTTCTAATTGTCCCCACTCACTATGCTTTAATTCATGTTGTGGGCTGGTCTCAGCGCAGGACTGGATTTCTCTCAGACAAGGCTAAACTTGAAGATGTGTTTCAACCATTCAGTGCACAATTTTGTCTGAAGTAACTCCCCCAGTCTTACATGGACATAGTGTGAATATGTGTTCCTCAGCACTTGCTATTTCACTCTGCAGATCCATTCCCATTGGTCTGCACTACTTGTTAGTGTAGATGCAGCTTTAGAGTACAGGCAGTGTGAAGGGACCTATAGGGTCATTGGTGCTAACACGAAATTCTGGGACCAGGGCTGGCTGCAGGCAAGTAGTCATAGTTTGTGATCTGTTTAACATAGCATAAATCTGCAGTGCCACCAAAAGGTGCAGCCCGTTCTTCTCAGTCATTCCACCTGCTGCCTCTTCTGCACCATTTTGTGTCAATATTGGGATTCACAGAGCTACCTGGTGAACAAGACTGGGAAACCAGTCTGCCTTGGATCTGAAATAGGATTAAAATGCAGATAAAATAGGATTGGTTTGCAGTTAGAGAAGTTTATCCGGTCCCACTCACTGCAAACCTGCATGATTGCTGATGCCAATACAAGAAAAATGGTGGAACCAGATGATGGAACTACCCCTCTGGCAGCAGGACAGATTTCTGCCAGATTTAATTGTCCTACAGTGTCAGTGCAATAACAGCACAAGTTCTTGCCTGTGAACAGAGGCTATCATGCCGGTTTCTCTCGGCAGGCGGCAGCACAGCCAGATGAGACCAGCATCTGTCTGCAGCTCACCCCCCAGTGAATGTGAGGAGCGTGGGGCAGAGGAGGAATTAGCTCTTTGATTCCTGCTGTCAAGGAGCTCCTCTCGGGAGGGAGGGGGATTAGGATGGTGCGGGCAGAGGCGGTGTCAGTGCCCTGTAGAGGTGGATTAAAATCCTGCTGTAGCTGCTGAGTGAAATCGGCACAGTATCCATTCTGTCGTGCATAGGAGACCTCTTTGCCACATCACGTAGCAGCTGTAGCAGCTGCTGCCATTTGTCAGGGTCTGCTGATGGGAGCAACGCAGGGCTTGGATATTTAAGGGATGGAAAGGGTTGGGGCAGCAAAGCTCAGTGAGCCGAAAACTGAAGTCTTGCCTGACATGCTGAGGTGGTGATGGGCTTGGGCTGTTCTTTTCAGTGAGGGGGAAAGGCAGTCTGCAATATGCTCATAATAGACACCTGGTACTGGTAGGTTTTGAGGGCCATCCAGTTCTGGTAAATGGAAGACTGCCCCTGGTGACCTAGTCATGGCAGTAAGATTGCTAGTTAAGCACATAACTATTCTGTCTCTTCTCCCCATCTTTTGTATTGGAACAAGAAGTTGGGCTGCGTTTAACTGGCTCCATGACACTTGTTTTGTCTTCTGCTAGGCTGTTCGAAAGTACTGTCCACATCATGTGGGCCATTACTTGGGCATGGATGTTCATGATACCCCAGATATATCCCGATCGCTCCYGCTCCAGCCAGGCATGGTGATAACCGTTGAACCAGGTAAAAAGATACGCAGTCAGTGGTGGACAAAAACGTGCAACACTGAGGATAACAGTATTGCTTTCAGTAGTTAGTTGGTCCCTCAGACCAAAGCATTCAGGTCCTTTTCGGTGAAATTGAAAATGATTGGGTATTGGAAAACCTTAAGTTATTCCCCTCCCAAAGTCATTACAGTATTAGAAAACCCTGTTTCCCTCCCAAACACAGCCAAGGTAACAAATTGTGGGGGTAAACTCTCAGACAGTGATCTGTGCAGTGCAGAGAAGCAGGGTCAATTCACTTGTGCTGTGTTCTGTGTTACTGTGACTAAACTACTACCAGTCACTGGTAGTGTAAGTCTCAAGCRTTGCAGCCTGCAATTACAGGCATTCACAACTTAGCTTTGCAAATTAGGCATTTCATGATGAATCTTTCTTTCTGCTTGTCACTGGATTTGGAGCTGTCAGCTGGAAACTGATATTTAATGCTTGGCTCTTCTCTCTCTCTCTATTCAGAACATTGTTAAAATCATCATTGTGAACATAGCATTGAGAGCAAGAAGTGCAGAAAGGCCAGCTGTAATTGTGGAAGTTTTTATTAACATGCTAGTGTCTGTAGGCACTGAGGGACACTTTCCTTTCTTTGCCCACCAACTGCCATGAGTGAGGGGAGAGAGAGTAGCTTTCCTTATTAAAAATTTTCAGGATCAAACTCATGTTATGTTGCTGAAAATCCAACCCTACTCTCATGGTGGTGCAGTAAGGGAAAGGTGAGTTATGGAGAGTGTTGCGTGTTTTAATTTCCTTCGTTCTTTCAGGCATTTATATACCTGAGGATGACGTGAGTGCCCCAGAGAGGTTTCGTGGCATTGGTGTGCGCATTGAGGATGATGTTGTGATAACAGAGGATGCGCCTCTCATCTTGTCTGCTGACTGTCCCAAGGAGATCTACCACATCGAGCAGATCTGTGGCTGCAGCTCATGATGCCCCTTCTCTACCTCTTTCATCCTCCTCAGGAGACGCAGCCCTCCAGGGATGCAGATCCCTGTAGCTGGCTGTAGTTGTCAAGTGGTGGAGGGTGTGGACAGTTGATGGCTGTTTCCAGGGCTGGGGCTGGGAAGTGGAATGAAAAAGGCTTGGGTACTGAGGGATGAAAAAGCAAAGCAACCTTTTCTGTGTGCATTTTCCTTCTGATTTGATTAGTGCTGATGTTGAGCTGTTGTAGGACATGGGGATGGATTCATCTCTCTGCTTTGTGGATCAATCTGTTCTGGTGCCCTTGGAGAGATGGATTTTGTCAGTGCCACCAGCAGGGCTTCTGCCTGGTCCATCTCCAGATGCATAGGTGCAACTGCTGAGACCAGGGCCCCGTTTTTCCCCCTTTAGCAGTAGTTTCCCAACAGTCAGATTTTAAAAAAGAAGCTTTGATAAATGCTGTTTTGGGGGAATAAAGTGTGTCAGACAGCTTTGATTTTTATAGAGCCCTGGAAGGTGGGGTTTTGGTAGTCAGGAAGATGGGTTTGGTTGGGAGGTAGTTTCGTCTGAAGCCTGTGGAGAATGCTTTTAGTATTTTAAGGATAAGGATGTGTTTGGGCCTTGTTCAGGCATATGCAAAATAGGCCAACAGCAGGAAAAAACATCTCATCTGGTCTTTCAGCTTATTGGAGCGTTTGGTAATTTCAGAAAGGACAGATAGGTCTCAGGAGGTTGGACATACCTATTCTTGCTGTCTTCCATGTTCCCTTCTTTTTGTCCCAAATGTCCATTCCAGTCTCCTGTTCTGAGCCCACCTCTATCCTGGGAAGCAGGGCCAAGTTGGCTGTGCTGGACTCCACTGGTGAGCTGCTGGTTGTCACCTAGATGCGAGGTGTCCGATTCTGGGACAGTCACAGCACCTTTCTGGTTTATGCTGTAAGTGCCAGCAACTTCAGCAGTGTATTTTTGAAGAATCTGCCCTATGGTGAGTCTCAAGTCTTTATATGGCTTTTATAAGGAATTTAAAGTAATTCTTTTTAAAAATTCTGAGGGCAAGATCACAGATGCCTTTTGGGTTTTGCCAAGTGCAGTCAGTAACTAATGCTTTGTGATAATATTTTCGAGGCAGCTGCAAATGTGATTAGGGGCTAGGATGGATGAGGAGTAAAGAGAAGAGTTGTCTTCCCTCAACATCAGGCTACCACCCAGGCCATTGTATGCAGTAGTAAATATATCTGCCAGAGGCAAACATGGTGTCTGTGTATTTACTGAAAATATTTTGACAATCAGCTATTTAACATGTCTGAAAAACACCTCTCATCAGTGCATCTCCTGTTATTTACGCTTTCTATTGCATCACATCATCTTACTTCCTTTCTGATGGTAGCTTTCAGTATTTTTCGTCTGTTACTCTCAATTTTCTTTCTTTTTCTCTTCTCTTCCTATGTTGTCTATTTTTGACCCACTATAATGTCACTGCTTCCTAATCCATTTTGCTTTCTAATCAATGTCACTGCCTCTTCCCCGGTTTGCCCTAATTCCCCACAGTGAACATAGTCAGAAGCATGTGGGGAAGGTAGTCAGCGTTCCTGAGTTCGACCTCTGGTTCTGTTGCTGTGTAACCTCTAGTGAAATACACTCTTTTTTTCTCTCTTTTTTCTTTCCTGTGTTTCATTTCACTTAGTGAAGGCCAAATGGACAGTGTCTTGCATCTCTCACTGCTTTTAATGGGAGCTGGGTGCATGCACTGGGGTTTGAATTTGGCACTTGAAAGGCAGCCAAGCCATGCCGTAATTTTATTTTTTAAACATGACGAAAAATAAATGCTTTTACAGAGTTTAGTGTATCAAGTTTCACCTAGTTAAGAGAATGTGCGAATCTTTAATGGAAGCCTTTGTTAGATGCTCATGCGTTACAGTGATACGTACAGTGTAAATTGTTAGAAGGAAGGCTTGTTAAGTGTGGACACAGAACTGATGAATACTTTTGATGTTGTTCTGATCTGTAACACGTTTGTTACACCTGTTAGAGCCATGTCAACTGGGACAAATCTTGGATTTTGGAACTATGTAAGCAGCTTAAAATAACATTACATGAGAGCTACATACGTGTGCTGATCTGCACATATGCCCATGTACCTAATAGAGTTAATAATTGTACTTACTGTAAATAAGCCTTTGAAATACATATTAAAAAGTTATTTTTAAAATAAAACAATTTGTAGAAAGTCATTTCTCGGGCCATCAAGTTGCATGGCTGTTGAATAGATATAAGCACGTCCAGAAAGAGCATTATTTTTCAGGGAGATTTATAAATTATCTGTAACCTATCTTGGACTTGAAATAACATTGTCAAATGCAGGCACACACTAAGTCCTACTCCTCTCAGGAAAATCCTGCAACTTGCAAACATCAATAGATTTTAGGAATGTTATGGATGAATGTTTCTGTCAGTGAAGAAGTGTTAGTGACTCTGCTGAGTGGAGAGTAATGGATCTGCTAGGGCTGCTGTGCTCCACCATGCTAAGTGTGTCTGATTTAGGCTGTGCATTGCTCCATATTCTGTAATTCTTCCACAAGGTTCAGCCATTTCTTCAGCATAAACTGCTGCTAATGTTTTGAATCTGTTGTTCCTTGTAAAGAAGAGTGCATTTTGCAGAATGTATTAAATTTGAGTCTTATCAACCTAAATTTTTGAAGGCTTTTTCTCACTTGTTACAGAGGTGGATAATCAGAGTATCATCTGGGACCTACACACATCCTGCAGTGTCCCTTGAATACAACCAACTCCATGAACATTTTACATGGCCTTCATCGAGAAACTCTTAAGAATCCCTTCTCCGGCTGCACATACCCGTGGCATACCTCCCCAGTCGCCAGTCCCCTACTGCCAGATTTACGGTCTGTCTCTGCCCCAGAAGAGATTCCTTGCTCCAACCACTTGAGTGCAGAGGCAGCTCTCAGTGGCAGCACAGGTTGCCAGCTGCTTGATGAGGGCGTTGGTGGGATCACTGGAAGCAAAAGAGAAATTGAGGTATACGCAAGTTCACTTGGGGAGAGATTTTATTGCGACTATGGCACAGGTCTTAAGGACATGGAAGCACGAGAGAAAATGAGCCAGCCATCCCTATGGAGAAGCTGCTTTGCTTTCAGAGGAAGCCCGGGAGGCTTTTCTTGGCTTTCCCATTTCACCTTCTACCAGGGGCCTGCTTTGCCGTGCAGAGAACTAGTTAGTAGTAAAGTCCTGGTTAAAGTACAGTCTGAGCAGAGGTGCTAATTTGCAGATATGCTTCTGTCATCAAAGTGGAAAGAAATTTGGCATTTAACACAATTTGGCATTCTATCTCTGTTATCTGTGAAAAATACAATATGTCTTTCCTAAAATTGCATTCATTATTTTGCAAAGGAACCTGATGGTGTAGGAAGAAGCAAACTGAGGGAGCACATAAAAGAGAATGGAGATGGAGGTTTTTGGGAATGTACAATGCAATAGAGAAGATTCAGGAGAAGGGTGTGATTTGGAGCTGTGGGGATGTGTGCAGGTGGATGTGAGAGCAAGGAGAGAACGACAGGGTATAAAATGGCTATTCAGTATGTTGTCAGAGTGGTGCAATAGCTCCAGGAAACTGGTTATGCTAACCAGGAGACCCTGATTGGTTTGTCCTACTTGGGAGGGGGGAACAAAGGAGTCAGACTGTATTGATGAACTTCATCTTAACAGTTAGTTTAATTATTTCTTTTAAAAATCAATAGAATTATCATCTGAGAAAGTTTTCTGCAGTTTCATGTTATTGATCATGTGTCATATTTTAAATAATGTGAAGGGGAAAAGGTACGTTTCTAGGCAAAATCTTCATTATGATGGAGGGAGCAAGGCTGAGGTTACATGCTCTTATGCTACCCAAATTACTGCTGTGGAAATTTAGTAATTACTCCTAGGAGAATTACCATAAAGCAAAAAGAGTTAGGGTTAAACTTAGAAAAAAAATCTATATGARATAAATGACAAAAACGCTTTAATTATGGTGAGATGCTTAATACTTTGTGTAATTGGATAATGAAACTCTGCACTGCAACAAATTGACATTTTTTGATTTCTTTTAAACTGAGTTGTCTAGAAGCCTATATAGGCATCTCTTCATTAGTATGCAGATCTAAACTGCATTTAAGTTTATAATTTTCTGAGATCATTACAGCATCTCTATTATATGTGCTCCCTACACGCATGCTCAGCTTCTATTTGATTAAAAATCATCATTTGGACACTTCCAAAATGCTGGCTCTAGGAGTGGGTCTGACTTATAAAATTCATTATATTTCAGAGGTGTAATAGTAAGTTACATTTTAAAGCAGAATTTATAATCAAAATGGATAGTGAGACACGGTGGGCTCAATGGCACTCAATATCTCCCCTCAGCTCCTTTCACCTTCTTGGAGTTTGTCTTGCTATCTTGGCTGCCAGCTCTGAGCCTTCCTCACTAGCAGCAAGCGGAGCAATGAACTCCTATCTTCTGGGACAAGTTATGCCTCAGCCCACCTGGTTGTTTCTCTGAAGCACCACCTGATATTTGGCTAACCAAACCAGACTCTTCAGAAGATGGGCAGAAAGGAACAAGGAAGAATTTCCAGGTCCTCCATGCGTGTTACCTTCTCTTGCTGACTCATACCACGCACGCCTTTTTAACTGCTGTGAGAGAGTTATCCATTAACAATGGCAAAGAAAAAAAATAATTCCTGTCTGGATAAGCCTTATGACCAGATCTTTGAGCAAAGAAAAAGTAAATGAGAAAGCTGGTTGTAGACCCAGGAGTGAGAATGGCTACTGTAGGGTTCAAAATGTTCCTTCCCCTTGGATGTTGGGGAAACAAGTGGCACTGCAGGAACAATGTGCAGTCTCGATTTGGGAGCTTCTTGCGAATGCTGGTCTCAGACACGCTGTGATGGGCCAGAACTGACAGTGGTTGAAGCTCTGTGTTGGTTTTGTCCTTTCAAGACGGTGAAGAGCCTGTGGCTTTTTAAAGGAATCTCTTTTTTTCATGATTCGGGCAGGAATATCATGGCAGCAGAGGTTGGGAACACTCAGCCTGTGGTTCAATCATCAACTAGAAGTTGGCAGTCCAACAAAAACTGGTTGAAATGCAGTTCTTTCCAGGGAAATAGGCTCACTGCATTTTTTTGTCAGTAAACTGGGCCAATATGAACAATATTGTGTAAAGGGGAGAGAGGGTCAGCTTCTTTTTATTCCTAGKCAGAACGAAACTTCTGCATCTATGTCCACTTTTGAGAGATTAATGCAAAATGGGATTGGCCACTGATCCAAGTTAAGATTAAGCAGTCTGACTCTTGTACCAGGAAATAGCAGATATCAGGTAATTTCTTACCATGTGAATCTTTTACTCAGAGACGTAGTGCTTTAAGTTTGGGGATAATATACTTTGTTTTTCCAGGCGAATGCGCACACAGAGTGCAACCTATAACATCAGTTTTGCCTATGGGAGCTACAAGCAATACCTCTGTAATTAATAGTATTGCATCTCAGTTGTGAACATGTTAGCCAGCATTGTAGTCATTCAGAGGAAGCGCAGCTGTTAATGGTACAGAAGGGGTGGGGGTTTAAGCTTTCTCAGTGCAGATCTCTTACCAGGCTACAAAAACAGGCAACTGATACTGCCTACGAACACCCTTTCTTACCTCCTTTTGGCAGACTGATCATTTCTTTTTAGTGGCCTGGGTGAAGTTTGTCCTTTGTGTTGGCATTTCTGTGCTGTTGTCCTAATGTGCCATCAGGATCCCGTTTTGATCTAGTAACTGCTTAACTTTTTTAACATTGACCCTTGGATAGACAAGGTTTGATATGGCATCAGGGATTAGGAGAATTCCCATCATGGGATTGAAACTGCTGTGGAGCTGGTCTGGCTGTCTCCTTGCTCACTGTGCATGTACTCCCTCAGCCCAGTTGCACACATCTTGTCATTCTCAGAGGGGCAGAGAGACATGGCTCTAGTGATGGCTCAGGAATCTCCAGTCCTCACGTCCTCATGCAGCTGCCCCTGTCACGGAGGCCTTAAATCTCTGACTGTCCTTCTAACTGTTCCCCCTCCAGACTTGAAGAGGTACCAGTCTGCAGCTGAAAGAGCTGTAGCCTCCGGTGTGCTCGTTGCACTGACCTGTTGCTTGTTGTCAGATTCTATAAGGTACCACTGAGGTTCCTGTGATGCATTGCAGATATCTGGTATGTGTATATTGCTTTCTAATTTATGCTTTACCCTGTTCTTTTTTCCAGGAGATGAGCTTTTTAACAGCTACATGGGTGTTACTGTGGTGACTGTAACCAGGCAAAAACATACAGTTCGTATTGAGATAGTTCTACATTTGTGGACTTGGATAGGATTAAGACATTTTTAAAGGCACGCTGTATTTTTTGCCCTTCCCTGCAGAACAGAGAGAGGTTTCTAATGAACTTTCAGTTACACAGTATAAAGTGGAAGTACATGATTCATCTTCAAAAGCATGTGTGTATTAGTATATATGTACACACACACACACATATTATGCAAACAAATGTTGTGACTTCTAGCTAGTTAGAGATTTAGAAGAGATTTTCTCCAAGCATAATTAAGATTGTTTAGATATTTGACTCTTATTTCTTTATGCTTTGTTTGGATTTCTTGTTAAATTTAGTTTTGCCTTAGAATTTCCAGGATTTATAATTCTTGGGGTTTGAATAATTGCATTCTCTCTGTAATATATTTTACTGTAAATCACTGCCATGTAGCCTGAACATTGCCTCCATCTTCAGGGTTTTTTTCAGCGTTATAATGTAATTTCCCTGCAGAATGAGGCTTTTGAGAAGGCAGCATTCTGTGATTCTCACCTGAAGAGTGCCTTTCCAAAAAAGGTGAGAATGTGCTATCTGAAAGATGTGATTATTACTCTTGAAATTCAAAACTGTAAACTACATGAGTTTTGAACCCAAATGTATCATTCTAACTTAGTTTCTTAGAGAAATAAAACAGAGCAAGTGTAGGAATTAATGAAAAGGAGGATTGTAGTGCAAACCTAAATTCCTAATATACTGATAACTGCAAATTAATCTCAGCAATTAGATATGAGAGCTATTTTCCTCCAGTGTGCAACTCTCTCTGAAATTTTAGTGAATGTTAATAATAAATTAGAAGACTGATAAGCTGTTTCTCTAAGCTAATTTAAGACAAGAAATGCATCAAATGCTACATTTCGTAAGGACTCCATTTTTAGTGAGTCACAAGCTAATAGAGGACTGAGTTGAAAATCCTCTAGAATATTGCCTATCTTTGGTTAATAGAGTCACTGAATGAAAGGGTCGGAGGCACCCTTTGATCAAGTAGTTTGAGCGCCTTCCTATTACAGCCATTGCCTTTTACCTCCTCAATTTAGTGCTGAGCCTGGTAGCTCGTGTGTGACAGCAGCAGATCCCTCAGTAAGGCATCAAGCCTTGATCTGAAGGCTGGGGGAGGGAGAAGGATGAGATGGAGAATTGTTTCTTTCAGTCATTTGCTCCAGCTGTTAACCACCCCATCATTAAAAATCTATGCACCTTTTCCTTTTTTTGCTCGCCCCCCCCCCCCCACAACAGGCATTATAGGGAGGATAAGGAGCAACTTTATGTGTTTAATGAAGAGCTTGGATACCTGCTCTGGGTTCAGTTTAGCCTTGACAGTGGAACTGTGACTGTACTTCTATAAAAATGCCTACGACTCTGAACTTCATGTCCTCCTTCAGTCACATTTCTCAGAGTCCCCAGAGCCGCACAACGGGGCCGTTCACAGTTTAGCAAGGAAAGCAAACCCAGAAGGACAAAGAACCAGAGAGGAAGGGAAGAAAATAAGCAATGAGGAGACAATACGTGTTGCATGGCTCTCCTCCGGTAGAAAAGAACTTGGACACGTACACACACACAAAAGAAAATCAAGTCTTCCAGTAAATAGTGCCATCTCCTTTTTATTCTTTTTTCCCTAGTACTTAACATAATCTTTGTGTGTTTAAAAAAATTAAATGTAAAGTTGCAAAAGGGGCTGCAAAGTGGCTCCTCTGGACCTGGATCCGTACTACATTGGGGCCTGCCCCTCTTTTTGCCATCATATTTGTTCCAATAAAATAAGCAATTGTGCAGGGCACAAGCATAGTCCAGACGTTATCTAAGCCTCCCATTTATTCCCTGAATCACCTGGCTTTGCAGATCTCAGACTACTCGTGCCAATGCAAAGTGAAAGAAAAAATCCAAATCCTGGAGAGCGAGTGCAAAGGAGAGAACAGAGTAAGCCTGTGAATCGATGTTGCCGGTTAGGTTACGTTCTGGACACAGGATCTGGTGTTTCAGAAAAGGCCCGTCCTTGAAACTGTCTGTGTTCTCTTACATTTGATCACTTTAACCTCCTCAGCAGCAAAGGTCCTCCCTTTAAATCCTCAATGTCTGTTTGTTGTTCTTGCTTCACATTTGAAATCTAACAGGCATAATACAAATTTCATGGACCTCCAACTTTTTTCCATCCCACTTGGTAAACTTGTATTGATCCAGCTATAATATATCTAACAGGTAACAAACATACTGTGGCAGGAGATGTTTCCATCCTGTCACYTGATGTTTTCAGAACAACGTTTCCATTGGAAAGCTTGCTCCAGATCACGTGCTGGAAGATATGAATGCCACTGAGTGTAGTTAAAAGGAGGGGTGACCTCTTACAGGGTCCATAACCTGGATTTGCCCTGAAAAAAGTTTGGAGAAGGTCTGGAGGAGACTGACCCAGGCAGCCGTTCCCAACCCCAAGCACTGACCAGGAGGATGTCTCCAGGAGAGCTTTATTCCATGCCTGGAGGAGAACGGGTGTGAGCCTGTGTATGCCCAGCTGTACACAGCACTGTGTGCTTTTCTGCATGCTTCCTTTTCAATTCAAATAGGGGGAAGTAGATACTTTCCTCTTTCCGGTAATTAATCCAAGAGAAGTGACCATACGGCGCAGCAATTGCAAACTGAGCAGACAGTGATGGGCAGTCTCTGTTGCTTATTTTAAGTTCATTATTTCCTCTATCTTTTCAAGTCAGTCATATCATTATTTTGACCTCAGTGTGCCTTGCTCCATTTTGAATTTTGTTCTGCTCAGGCTCTCCCATTCAGTCTCTCGTAACCTGCTTGTGCCACAAAGCATTATTTCATTTTATCTGGAGGCAGCTGGACTGATGATAACATTTCAGGAAGTTTTTAGAGGTCACCAGTGTCAAGGAACAACAATTTGCATTATCTCCTTTATTATGTGTATTACTTCTTCAAAAGAATATTATTTAACTGCCACATGGCCAAATAGAAGCATTCTTGAAATTTATGCTTGTTATAGATGTCATATCCTCTTCCCCAGCTTTGAAATTTGTGGTGGCTTGACCCTGGCTGGACACCAGGTGCCCACCAAAGCTGCTCTATCACTCCCCTCCTCAGCTGGACAGGGGAGAGAAAATATAATGGGGGTTATATTTTCGTGGGTTGAGATAAGGACAGGGAGATCACTCGCCAATTACTGTTACGGGCAAAACAGACTCGACTTCGGAAAAATTAATTTAATTTATGGTCGATCAAATCAAAGTAGGGTAATGAGAAATAAAACCAAATCTTAAAACACTTTCCCCCCACCCCTCCCTTCTTCCCGGGCTCAACTTCACTCCCGAATTCTCCATCTCCTCCCTGCCAGCAGCGCAGGGGGATGGGGAATGGGGGTTGCAGTCAGTTCATCACACGTTGTCTCTGCCGCTCTTTCCTCCTTAGGGGGAGGACTCCTCACGCTCTTCCTCTGCTCCAGCATGGGGTCCCTCCCACGGGAGACAGTCCTCCACGAACTTCTCCAATGTGAGCCTTTCCCATGGGCTGCAGTTCTTCACGAACTGCTCCAGTGTGGGTCCCTTCCATGGGGTGCAGTCCTTCAGGAACAGACTGCTCCAGCGTGGGTCCCCCATGGGGCACAAGTCCTGCCAGCAAACCTGCTCCAGCGTGGGCTCCTCTCTCCACGGGTCCACAGGTCCTACCAGGAGCCTGCTCCAGCACGGACTTCCCACGGGGTCACAGCCTCCTTTGGGCATCCACCTGCTCCGGCGTGGGGTCCTCCATGGGCTGCAGGTGGCTATCTGCTCTACCRTGGACCTCCATGGGCTGCAGGGGAACAGTCTGCCTCACCATGGTCTTCACCATGGGCTGCAGGGGAATCTCTGCTCCGGCGCCTGGAGCACCTCCTTCCCTCCTTCCCTGACCTTGGTGTCTGCAGAGTTGTTTCTCTCATATATTCTCATTCCTCTCTTCTGACTGCTGCTGGTGTTGTGCAGGTTTTTTTTTCCCCCTTCTTATCTATGTTATCCCAGAGGTGCTACCGCCGTCGCTGATGGGCTCGGCCTTGGCCAGCAGCAGGTCCCTCTTGGAGCCGGCTGGCATGGGCTCTACTGGACAGGGGGGAAGCTTCTAGCAGCTTCTCACAGAAGCCACCCCTGTAGCCCCCCCGCTACCAAAATCCTGCCACGCAAACCCAATACAAAATTGTAACATGATTTAGAAGATTAAAAACATTTTTGGTTTATGAAGATCTGGGCAAAATGGAAGTTGATTCCTTACTTCTATCTTTTTTGTTCAAGAAACACATTTACAAAAAGAATAAAATTTTAAGTAGGAGATTAACTGATTTAGAAAAGTTAACAATATGAATTGTAATTAATTTTATAACTGTTTAATATATAAAAGTTTTAAAGTATCCTTTTCACTGCTCCCAGGAATAAAAACTCCTAAGTAGTTGAGATTAGAGCGGTCTTGAAGTTAACTGGCACGTTCCAGTCTCTGACTGGAAGTATGATTTCTGTACGGTCTGCTATTGCATATCATACACTCAGCTGATCTTCATAAAGAGGCCAGCTGGAGTATTGCTGAGCCTATGGAAACAGGAACAAGTGTTTCCAGTGTTATTCCAGCAATGTTTTAGTTGTTAGGATAGGACTTTTGCTCCTATGAATTCTAGTCTTGGTGGAAGTGACTGATGTTCTCTTCCATACTCTAATGAGTATTTAAAACGTTAAGTATTAACGATGCATTCAAATTATGGAAAAAATTTCTCCCAACTGCTCTGGCCGCTCCTTTACTCAAAGGACCGTTCTCAATGTGACTGCTGCTGTATTAGTTGGACGTAGCGAGACTACAAGCTCTACATGAGCTTTTGCATATGGGGGCAGAAAGAAACTTCCATTCTGTGAGAAAGTAAGTTCTTTTTTGCAAATCTGTAGGAATGTGCTAGCACTAATGGCAGAAGCCACAATTCCCCTTGTAATTAAAATATTCAATGTTATAATAAAAAGATGCTTTCTTCACTTATTCTGCCATTTTAGAGTCAAAATAAACTAGTGCAATGGTTTCAGCCTAAGGTACGCAGTGTTCATGGAGAAACGCTTCATCCACTCGCTACCTGGGCAGTTTGTATCTTCTTGGGAAAAAAGACTTGAAAGATTTGACCCTTGGCTGCTTTCCAGCAGTTTTCCATGCATGATAGTAAATAAATAAAAAATTGTTACCTCTTATTCACACTCTTTTCCTGACCGTTCAGAGAATGAAATGTCCTCACTCTATAGTCAAAGCCAACACACATACACATGCTGCCTTGTGCACCTAGTCTTTTCCATGTAATTTGAATAAAGCATGAATATTCAAAATACTGTTACAAGCATCTGTGCAAAAATAATATAAATACTGTTGTTCACAGCCAGTCTAAAGGAGTTCTTCAGACTATCAGAAGCAGTCCACTGCATAGCCATAATGTTTAGAGGATGGAAAAGCAATGGTGCTACTCGTGTTCAGGTTCCCTGAACTTAAACTCAGAGGCCGTTTATACCAGGTGGGACGGAGGACTCGCTTTCATCTCGGAGAAGCATATCCCTTGAAAATTATACGTATACTTCGGTGACATACACCTGTGAATCAGGAACAGAGAACAAATTTTAACCTTGCAAATTTGTATACATCTGTTATTCCTGGTCCTGGAAATAGTTTGATTTTTTTTTTTTTTTTTTAATATAGGTTTGGATTTGTGGAGGGATGGTTTCTACAGAGTTCCCTGGTGTTAGTTACATTAGCATTTTATAGGCTGCTCATGTAAACTCTTGAGCTTTCACAGCTCTCAGTATTAGCTTTTTAATATAACACAGTTCATATTGGCTTTTATTGCTGTTTAATTTAGGTTGGGTTTTTTATGTGGCTCCTCAGCTGCAAGGAATGTGGCCTACACTTGTTTGAAACATTTCTTGTCTGTGTAAACCTGCTATTGATGTCCTTTTTTCTTGCATATTGTAACACTCGCTAAGAGCTAAACTTGCCTGTATTTGTCATGCAGATCAATTACTTTACATAGCAAACCCCGATCTCATATTACAGGTGGGAACCCAGAACTTTTAGATGGTAACTGGAAGTCTCTCCTACCTTTGTACCATATTTTGGTTGTTCCACAGATATAGAAATCCATAGCTGAATTGTCTAAATAAATCATTCTTAGCAAATAATGCCTCTTATTCAAAGGACAYATGCAAATAATTCCCAGCCAAATGTTAGTTATTGGCTTCTAAGTTCATGTGCTTTTTGAAGTGATCCCAATATCACTCTTCTCTTTTGGGCATCTGAAATTGTTTAAAGCATCATGTGGTTTCTCACCCCACTATAAGAAAAAGACAATTTCTAAACAGGGTGAAGAAAAATGCAATTTAAATAAAAGTGTATTTTATTTTGGATATTCATGTTTATAACAGCAGCTTTCCTCAACAGAGAGAGAATTTTCTAGCTAAAAAGATCTTTCTTAATAGTTATTCTAGACAAATATGTATGGACAATTCAGATAGTTTTAAAAAACTCTGTATAAGATACTGAGAGGAGCAAAGCTTACGTTTTCACAAGTCTTATGAAGAAAGGATGTTCTTTCTTGTGCATTAATGTGTTTCATTAGAATTCCTGGGAAGCTCTCCAGCTATACATAGTAAATATTTCACATACCAATAAAGTGATTCCTCAGCAATTCAACCACTCAGCRCAAATGAGATTTAATTTATGGTGAATATCTGCACCTGTTAAACAGTGAAAAAGGCTCCTGACGTAAGTGATCCTTTCATGCTGTTATTTATCTAAATTTTTAAAAAGGTCCTATCTTTCCAGATTATAATCTTTTAAAGATCATAATTTCAAAAACATTCCCAGGCCTGARTTTTGAACTTTCATACTGAAGAGGGAATATATGTGATTTTGAGCTAAAATATATATATGTAGGGCTAAGAGCAACACCATCAAGGGAAGGCATAAAATGTGCCTCTTACTGAATTAGGCATTTGTTTTGTATATCTAATGATAAAATCAATATGTGGCTCCATCAGAGGAGAGATCCATCAGCCTCTATCTTGCTAGCATTCAATCAAGAGATTGAATTTGCAAGGTTCGAGGGGGAGAAATGTTTCTCCATCTTTTGACAATCCATATTACACTAATTCGGACAGCTTTTACACAGAGCTGCACCAGTTTACTCAAGCCTTGCTTTCAATATCATTTCATTAAATCAATGCAAAAGGTTGTGTTGACGTTTTAAATATATATTTAAATCTGATCAGTGGAGCTTAAATCGATTAGGAACTGATTTTAAGCCAACTCTTAAGGCAAATAAGTGTGTCCACACGGGGTTCCTCAGCTGTTCAACGAATTGATGTGAAATCCAATTTAAATTAAGCTGTTGCAAACAAACCACTGTTGTGTTGTACGYGAGTCCCAAACGTGCCCTCCAAGTTCTTTGAGAACTTTCTTTTTAACATGAACAGAGAACCCGAGGGAGATACAGTTAATGGAGTGAAATCCGCTCATGCCCGTCGGGAAAGGAGGGGTGACTACAAACCGCGGTAAGAAGCTTCCAAACAAACATCCAAGGTTCATCTGAAAGTTGCGTTTGTAAACCTGTTCACTGTCAAATGACGGACTTTTTTTACTCTTCTCTCTCGGCAGCTGTAACTGCAGCGAACAAGGCGGGTGGCATCAGGAACACCACCACTCACCAGCCTCTGGCAGGAGGAGGCCTCCTCCATATCCCACAGGCTGAAAAGATCCAAAGTGAGTTTAAAGGAAATCCCCTCTAGTTCGTGCTTGCTTAGAAAACATCTAAGGTTTCCAACCTTTAGCTTGCCTTYACAGCAACTCTGGTGTTTTCACAGAGTAGATTATTCCTCTCTCCTGAGACCTCACCAAAGACTTTGCAGGACTGCGGAGAAGCCCCTTTATCTTCACAACCCCTAAGTCTTCAGGGGAATTCCAGAGATTTTGCTCTCGAAGCAAAGAAATGGGAGATGCAAAATGAACCGCACTCCATATTGATTCATAATGCAAATAAGATGGAATGAAACAGGTGTTTGTAGAAGGAAAAGATTACCTGATAATTTCTACACACCAACAAACCTGCAACCTGGGTTTTAATGATTGAGTTTAAAAATAAAGTGAAGTATGAACATACAATYGTAGAATCATACAATAAAATACACTATGAGAGAAAGCAGGGGTGAAAGGAGTAAATAGAAGGAAATAGTAAGGTAAACTGAGGGAAAACTGGTTTGGCATAAGCAACTACCTTAATTATTAATCAGATAACATGGGAATGCAAGTTGCACTCATGTGAGCTTCTGGGGGCTATTGGTCCCTCAACCTCCCCCACCCCACTCTTACCCAGGTAAATTGTCATCTGCTCCATTTTCCCCTGTCCTAGAATTGAAGAAAATGAACACTTTTCCTTATACTCTCCGAAGTATTTTAATTAATTGACAGTTTTGCTGTATGAAAGAAGAGTTATAAGGGCTCTTCCTCAGCTTCAGGCCCCTTTCTAACCAAAGGCTGTTGTTTGATGGGCATTTGCAGAAGCTGCCTTTGCCAGTCCAACCCCCAGCAGGAGAAATGTATCTAAATGCAAAGGTAGGTACTTTGTCACTCGTTGTACGAACAAAGGAAGGTAAGAGAATGGGGCATTGTTTTTTCTCCTCCAGGGAATGAAAAGCGGCTGGTAACTGCTGATGGTTTGTATGTGTGTGGTATTTCCAGATCTCTGGCCTCTTTTTTTTTTCCAGCTTTCCTGGTTCCTCAAACTTACATATAATATTCCCATTCRGACCTGTGCTACCAGTTGTCTTGAATGAGTGCAGACTCGCGAAAGAGGGTTATAGGATGTGAGTGAACGTGAACATAAGGATCTTCCATGATAAACTCATGAGTATTTCTATATATTGAGGTAAAGGAGCTAACACCTCGGTGGTTGTAGTAAACTCTCACCCAGTATAGAACTTTCTATGTGTCTTACTAAAACCTCCCTGAAGTTGTTGCATCTTGTCCTGTTCTTTTTTTTTAAAGTCTTGTTGATACTACAGGTGGGTGGGAGAGTATTCCTAGTGCTGGATATGTCTCCTTCCCCTTCCTCCTATCATAGAGAGGAATCAGTGAATCCTTAAACTGGGTTGAGAAATATGATTATGAATGTGGTGAGCAGAGGGAGAAAGAAAAAAAAACCAAAAAAACCACAGTGACTGGAGGCGGGGAGAAGAAGGGACTACATCACTTTGCAGTGGTAAATTACCAAAAGCAAAAATTACCAAAGCACTAGGCCCTGCACCTTACACTTGTTTCTCTGCTCACTCCTATTTTCTGCATTTCCCGAAGCTGTCAGGATTGGGGAGCTTGTGCTTTCTGATCAGTGAAAGCTYGCTGCTTCAAATGGCCCTTCTTTCCATTGGGGTTCTGGAGATCCAATTGTGCTGAGCTTTGAAATTAAAGAAAAGGATGTTTGACACAGCAAGATATGTTCAAGGTACATGAACCTGCAAAGAAGTATGACAGTTTATTAATTTATTTTATTGTTCAGTATAGGACTGGCAGGCAGACCATCTCTTGTGAGATTCACCAACCTAGATGCCGTAATGAACTTTACAGTGGCGTCCAAAGCAAGGCTAAACCCAGTATATTGTCTTTATCTAGGCATTAATGAGAGAGAGTGGTTAAATGCCAGAAATACTTGAAATCCTGCTTTCTGAGGACTGAGTTAGGTACCGCAATGTTTTGTTCCTGCTTATGCTGGTATGGGAGGCAGGGGACTGCTGGCTCCCTCACTCTTGGCTTCTTTTGTAATATCCATATAGTTTTYGCACCAGTAAGTGCCGTGTCTGTGGGCCACCTCATTTGTTTTTCCCATTCTGTTGTGTCTTTCCAAGAAGAAGTGGTATAAAATTAGGG
>JAYKAV010002777.1:2044211-2093856 GCA_035582835.1 Phoebastria nigripes
TAGAATCATAGAATAGTTTGGGTTGGAAGGGACCTTTAAAGGTCATCTAGTCCAACCTCCCTGCCACGGGCAGGGACATCTTCAACTAGATCAGGTTGCTCAGAGCCTCGTCCAACCTGACCTTGAATGTTTCCAGGGATGGGGCATCTACCACCTCTCTGGGCAACCTGTGCCAGTGTTTCACCACCCTCAGCATAAAAAATTTATTCCTTATATCTAGTCTAAATCTACTCTCTTTTAGTTTAAAGCCATCAGTAGGAGTTTATTGATTTATATGCAAGCAAGCTTGTGTTACTACTTTGGTTACTCTCGTGGTTTTTCCTGGCTACTGTTAATTAGCCTGGCAGCATCTTCTAATGTTGCTTACATGCAGTGGTAGATGAATGTAACTACTTGTATTGAGCTATCATAACATTCTTCTTTTTTGCATCCTCCTTAAAAGGATAAAAGGCACTTTGAAAACTCTTGTCTAAGCAACGAAGGAGATCCAGACTGTGACCTGGTACGCAAATGATGTCTCTAGTGTGGTTAGTGGTGCTGTCTCCTGCACTTGGACTATCCCATAGCCTCTTGTGACCTCRTGCAGGTTCTTCTGGGATGTTCAGGTTAAAAACAATCACTCCCCTGCTACTGCTTTCCTGTTACCCTCTGAAAGACTTGCCCTCTCTCTGAATTACAATCTCAGCCTCTGTCTCTGACATCTCTTCAGGATCCCAGCTCAGGTTAAAGCAGGACTCTTTCTCTCTCAAGCCCTCACTCTTTCCYGTGTGTGCATTTTTTGTCTCGGTTGCTGTAGGCAGTCTCACTCTCCCACCTCTTCTTCAGCCTTGTGAATAAAAGAGGCAGCCAGGCTGCAGCTGACCTAGAGGTATGGTGACTCTTGGGCCCATGTCTTGTGTCCCCAGGCTACAGGCGGCATGGAGAGCCCTGGCTCCCCTGGGGACCTCTGCACAGGCTGTGAGCCTGGCTGCAGAACATGTCCTCTCCTCTGAGCAGAAGCTGGGATGCTGGTTTCTCTCGGGAGGTGGCAGTACAGCCAGATGCAATCAGCATCTGCAGCTTGGCACCCAGAACTCCAAAGGGGTGGCAGGGAGGAGGTAGCGTTGGTATTGGATTCCTTCTGAGGTGGAGTTCCTTGGAGGGGGCAAGGATTAGGATGGGGAGTGCARGGGTGTTGATGCATAGGAGGGATGGCTTCAAATCCATTCTTGAAGCGGAGTGGAATCAGCCCGATATCCTCACCATAATGCGCTGGGGTCTGTTGATCCTGGTGGTGTTTCTCTGTATCAGCTGCTGATGATTGTCAGGTGTGATGTGGGGCTGGGATGCCCACTGTGGGGACAGTGCCATTTGTTGAGCCTAGAGCCACACCCCCAGCTGCTCTTTCTCACKTGTGGGGAAAGGCTGTCTGCAGGAGATTGGGCACAGCCATTAAGTATCATGGGTTTTGCAAGCACCTACTTACCTGCAGGCTGTCACGATGGTTGTATGTTATTTTATCTGCAAGTTATCAAGCAGCTTTAGGTAAAATACTATGAGAAAGGAAGAGCAACCATTAGTTACCATCCCGTAAAATGGTACAACCTGCTCCTCTCTCAGAATCTCATCTGTTGTTCTTAGCTGGATTACTGGGGGCTGGAGGCTCCATTTCTCTCCTGAGGTTTCAGTAATGGATTGCAAAGCCAGGGGTACTATACAGGGTATAATGTGGCCATCATCTGGAAAACATGCACGGAGGCAGGGGGTTTGGGTTTCTGCAGAAACCATGCACAGTTTGGTCCAAAAATCTATGGGATGTATTGCTTAATCTACCCTTCTGGCTCTGTTCTTTGAATTCAGCTTTCCTATGCCAAGCACACTGAATCAGCTGGGGATGCTACAGAGCCTTGGTGGGAGGTTGTTTGCTTACTTCATGAACTTTGAGAAGTTTTGTGGCAACACGGAAAGACGGTAGATTCAGTTTTGCCCCCATTCACATTTGTGAATGCTGTCTGTGGGTCTGGGCATCCAAAAGCAAAGGGTGCTAGAAATCCCAACTTAGTCAATTCAAATGGTTTTAGTAGCATCAGCAACTGGAGGGCAGCCAGCCACCCCTACAGTTCTTTAAAAATAATAAAATGCACTTGATCTTTACTCCTTGGTTTGCAACCACTGAATGGGAACTGGTCTCATATACCAGGTAATTCCTGCTTGACACTGCTTAGGGCACCACTGAAATCACACCTTAAGCAGGCAGCACTGAGAGGGTGAAGCACAGAAAGGCAGCAGAAAAACTTGAGGTTTGTAAGCACTTAGAAAGGGGCCGCATCCCTTTTTTCCCCGCTCTTTGCTCCAGACAGTCTTGAAAGGCCCATCCCTACTCTCATGACTTTACGGTAAAGGAAAGTGTTGCTCTGAAGAGTCTTTGAAAAGTGTTGAAATTCTCTCCTCTCTTTCAGAACTGTTTCATTCCTGAGAGTGCCCCCAGTGCCCCAGAGAGATCCTGTGGCATTGGTGTGCATGCTGAGGATGAGTCGTGATAACAAAGGATGCACCGCACCGCTCATCTTGTCTGCAGGGCTGGGAAGTGGAATGCAAAAGGCTCAGGCAGCGAGGACTGAAAAGCAAAGCAACCTTTCCTGTGTGCATTTTCCTTCTGACTCAGTTAGTTCTGGGGGATCCTCCTGCTGCCATGTGGATGCCTCTGTTCTGGTGCCCTGGAGTAACAAGTTTTGTCAGTACCACCACCAGGCCTTCTGCCCGGTCCCCTTGTGGGTGCAGGTGTGGAGAGCCAGGGCTGCAAGCAGCTGCCCCTCCACTAGCAGTTCCACAGCAGTCCAGACAGGCACACACTTTCAAAGGGTGCATGTATGGGGGTGGGGATCATTTGAGGTATTAAATCCCACGTAGGACAATGTTGATGGCTGCAGAAAAAACCACACCAACAGAAGGACTGTAAAGGAGAAAGACAATGACTGAAGTGAAAGACACTGGTTTTGGAAGGTAATCATACTGGAGTCAGCAGGTTGTTGGTACCTTGCCTGTTGGAACAGTTTTTGACAACTGGGAGAGGGAGTTTGTCTCATTTTAATTGGGACTAACCATATTCAGAGCAGTTGTCATGTGTCACCTAGTCTGTCTGTCTCCCTGCCTTTTCAGCTTGGCAGTCTCCTCTTTTTCCCCTGCATGTCCCTGTGATTTGAAAAATGATCCATTCTTCAAAGCATCCCTGGTAATTTGGACCAGTGTTATATTTCTTTTGAGGCTGATGCTTTTCAAAGCTGCAGCCTTTCTTTCTCCAGCAGCTACTGTCACCTCTCTATAACATATAGCCCTAGGAGGGGGAAAACAGGTCTGAGGGCTGCACTTTTCCTAGGAGGAAAGAAATTAGAGATGGCACTAAAATCAACAGAAAACAGATTATTTCATGTACAGTAAAGAGAGTAGCTTAGACCTTTTTATGAAGTGCAGGACTATTAGGGAATACCGTCACCAATTCCACTTTGTGAAGCACACTGGAGATCTCTTAATGCACTTCCCATTGTTGGTATTACGTATCTGCATACACGAATCAGTAAATATTGAATAAATAAGCATGCAGATATATGTTCTATTCTGCACCATATCTGTAATCTTTTTTCCAAAAACACCACAACCTTTTTAGCAAGACTTAACTGACGATCTGCATTGCTATATTCTTTTTGCTGCCAGATACAGAAAGATAAATCCAGACCATATGATTGCTGGCTGCATGGCTTTTACCCATTGGCAACCATCTCTCCGTGGTGACATCAGCTGAGGTGGGAAGACTATAATTTTATATTGCACTAGTCATTTAAAGTGAAAATGAATGTTAACATTTCTCTGGTATGCATATGCCCTACTGTACATGTCTGTTCAATGTCCTGGATTCCTACTGAGTAATGTCCTACCGGGGACATTACCATACAGATTTAGGGTTAAAATTCATGTTTCTATTAAAAAGAAAATCTTGCAAATTCTGCTTTGAAAAGAACTATTTTCTTGAAGGTGAAAAATCAATTTTCTCAAGCACCCACCTCCCATTTTCAAAATACTCCTTTGCAATGGCCTTCACACTACAGTCCTGAATAAGGAGCAACAGGATGAAAACCTGCATCTGTGCAGCTTCATTTTATTAGCAGTAAGAGACACACCATAACTGAGCAGCATCTGGGGAAAGGGGCAGTTAACTGAAATGGAAACTTTCCATGTAGATAACTAGAGGTGTTAAATGAAAGAAGGCATTTTTCTTCTTCAAACTTACCTTTACTGTGTGTGTGCACAACTTTCAGGCTCAACCTGACCCTGCAGACATTTAGGTATGTGCTTAACTCAAGGCACAAGTGTTACATGTCTTTCAAATATGAATCCCATTGAAAAAGATTCCAACACATCCAATGGCAGCATCATCTTGCCCTTACCGCAGGCCCCTACTTTAGGTTAAAGTTTATTTGGAGACTGCCAGACATCCCATCGCAGCAGGCACTGGATCTCAGGTAAAAGCTGTATGCATACAGCAAGATGGGTATGATGGAGCCAGACTGGAACTGTGCTGTTTGGCCCTAATATTTATGATAGGTATACATATTGTTTGCCTGTATATATGGAAGGGAAYGCCCTTTCTATGCTTCTACTACCTCCTCCTTTCTGCATCTATGCAGCAACATGGTGTAAAAATTGATTTAAAAGAGTTGACTCTGCAGAGAGATATCACATCTACAAGGACCTGTGAAGCTGGGGGACATTTCAAGACATGCTGTTTTCCTGCTGGGGAGTATCTTCCCCTCAGTTTCCACATCTTGGGGAATACTACTACTGACCTTCTCAGAAACATACTTTGAGCTGTACTGATGGAGAGAGGAAGTTGCCAGTCCTAGCTCCCATGCCTGTTGCCTCCATCTTTGCAACAGAATAGGCAGGGCTTGGGCAGCTCTTGCACCACAAGTAAAACCCATGTTGATCATAACTATTGTTAGCCTAATTTGCATGCTAAAAGAGTAGTCTGGACAATGCGAATTCTTTCTCCCGCAATTCTGATATTCCATTTAAAAAAAACCCTGGACTGCTAGCGAACAAAAGGCCTACAGTAGTAACACCAACGACCCTACCTCATTCTGCACTTGCTGGAGATCAATCAGGATGCAAGAAAACGAGCAAAAAGTTTATTAAGGGCTGAAGCCCTTCATAGCAGGGCAGAGAGACAAATCCCAAGTGATTTTAGTGAAGCGCTAAACAGGAATCAGAGCCCCAGTACACAAAGCAGCTTGCGGGGTCTGGGGTTGCACTTACAAGCGATCCCGCAGACGGGGAGCCAAACTCCCCCTCAGGCGCGCCGCCTCACCCGGCTGCCTGCCCTGACGGGAGTCAACCTCGCTCGCCCGTCAGTGAACCCGAACAGGAGCCCGCACCGCGGTAACAGCGACGCGGGGCTGCTTCCCACACCACCGCCTCTCACCTGCCCCACGTCCCCCCCCTTCCCTGCCGCCTGAGCCGGCTCCCGGGCACCGCTCGCCCCTCTGCCGCCCTGGGCCCGCACCTCTCCCCTTGCAGAGGCCGGGGACGCCCCCGGCGCCGCCTGAGGCGAGGTGAGGCTGGGCAGCGGTGGCCCGACTCCTCCGGCGGCCAACAAGCCCTCCTCGGGGGGGCTACAGCCGGGACAGGCAGCCCGGCCCGGCCCGCGGCACCTGCTCCCTGCCCGCGGTGAGGCGAGGCTGAGGGAGGGAAGGAGTCGCGGGACCGGCGCCGATGTCGGTGCCGCAAACCCCCCCCCCCCCCCCGCCGGCTTCGCCTGACGGGAGACAGGGCCCCGCCCGATAGCGGGACCGGGACCGCCCCAGCACTTCGGGCACGTACCCCTTTAAATGCACCTCCCCCACCGGCTCCTCGCGCGCCCCCTCCCCTCGGGTTGTGCAACCCCGCGCCTGGGCGGGGGGAACGATGATGAGGTAACCGCGCGCGGCCCCGCCCTGACCGGCGCTTTTAAGAGCCCGCCTCACGTGACCGCACTCCCAGCCTCCCCCCCGGCGACGCGCTCTCTGCCCTCCCCGCACCTGTTGGCGACGGGGCGGGGCGAGGGAGGGGGCGGGACGCAAAGGGAGCTCCGCCCACCCCTTCCGCTCGCCGTCCCCACGCCCTCCCCGCCGCGCATGCGCGCGGAGCAGGACGGGCGATTCACGCACCCAAAATGGCGGCCGCGATGGATGTGGACACCCCTAGCGGCACCAACAGCGGCGCCGGCAAGAAGCGCTTCGAAGTGAAGAAAGTGAGGCCCGCCGGCGCGCTCCTCTAGCTGGCCCCAGAGGGAGGGGGGGTCGGGGCCGGCCTGCTGGCGGCGAGCGGGGCGGGGGGGGGGAGGGCGACTTCCCGCTCCCCTCACGGAGCCGAGCGCCCGGTTCCTCACCGGCTCGGCGGGAGGGGCGGGGCGGTGACTGCGGGGAGTCTTGGCGTGCGTCCGGGCCAATGGCTGAGGGGGGTCGCCGCACGTGGAGCGGAGGCTGACCAATCAGGGGGCGCAGCGAGGGAGGCCTGAGGGGGCTGCCCCTGTCAGGGGGCTCCCCCTGTCAGGGGGCTCCGCCGTCCGCTCCCCTCGGGCGCTGCCGCGCTGCCGAGCCTCGGCTGCTCTGTGCCCTCCCCGGCCGGGCCGCGTTACGCGGAGCCTCTGGGCAGCTCAGGCCGGGGAGCAGGCGTGGAGTACTGTCTCCTCCTCAGTCCCGGCCGCTCTGGCCCAGTCACCTGGGTTGCCCCACGTGCTCCCTAAGACGCTTCGCACAAATTTGTGTGGCCGCTTTTTTTTTTCCTTCTTTTCTAAATCAAGCCATAACAACGTGTGTGTAGTCCGCAAATACTCTCCTGTCACCCTGGCTTTGTTTGMATCCCCAAAACAGCCATAGTACCGCTCTTCTGTTCAGTGCCACCAGTTTGTCAGCTGGATCCTGGTAATAGTCCAAACCTGTTGCACGAGGGCACAGAGGAAGTAGGGAGGCTGTGTGGGCTTGCACTAAGGTGGAATTTGAAGAAAAATGACCCCTGGACTGGATATCAGCAAACATTTCCAGTGATTCCTGCTCAAAGGATGGTCTCCTGACGTAGTTTGTTTTGAGATGCAACTGTCATCAGTGATGATGGAAACCCCTAGCTCTGTATAGGTCTGCAGGTCTATGCAGAAGGAGGTGTTTGGATTACGTGATTGCTTGTTCTTTGGAAATAGGGACAGATATAATAGCACAAGAGGAGCAGGAAGCGGCACCTTCTATGTGTCAGTGGCATTCCTCCTCCCCAGCAAGGTACCAAGGCACATTTGTTGCATGTGTGGCTCAGTACAGGTCTGTKGGTTGCAAGAGTAGCTTATGTTGGGACAAGAGATTAAGTACCTGAGAGTGTGGGAGAGGTAAGGGTGCTGGGAAATTTTATCCTGGCTGCCTTGAAGTGTGGATGAAGTCCTTGCGAGATGAGTACCTCAGCCAGAAGGCTGGCTAGACTTGAAGTTAGAAGATGGGGAGAAAAAATGAAGTCACTACTGACCCATTTTCTGAAAGATCTAGTAGTATTGTGATCAGTACTAATGAAAAATTGAAGTGCTTATCAAAATTGATACTGCTTATCGATACTTGGCAATCTGCATGCCTCCTTCAGAATCCCAAACTGAGGGGAAGCAATGAAAACATTAAGATGTAAATGGAATAAAGTAGAGAAGATTTACTGTAGTATAGACAATACAGTCATATACTGAAAAAATGGAAGGTAACAGAATATCTAGACTACTTAAGTAGTAAATGAAGATTATCCTGGCTACCAATATGCTGTTGGATTGCTTTGAATATTGAAGGCAAGCCCATCTATTTCATGAATTTACAAAAGACGTGATTATGTTTTTTGTGGGGAGGAATAAAAAGGTGCTATGCTTTTCTTAAAGTCCTCATTGTGAATCAGTTTTCTAAAATTGCCATGGAAATTTGTAGCCAACCCTTCCCCTGAAGTAGCATGGGACAGAGATAATCCTTTTTTTGTTTTGTTTTTCTTTTATAAACAAAGTCTTTGAAAGGTTAATTTGCTAGTACTTTCGAATTTTTATATTCAGCCTCGCTGGTAGGTCATAGCCTAGTAACCTTTTTGCAGAGGAGATTGTTCAGGAGTCAGCGAAGGGTAGCATTAGAGATGATTTTAGTTCTTGGCCCCAACTGCTCTGGGGGGTGATTACTAGAACAACTGCTGCGAATAATGGAAATTCCTCTTAACAAAATGGCATCTGGATTGGCCTTTCTGCAAGGCACTGTCCTTTCCATCAGAATTGAGGATGTGGCATGAGCTGCATCCTTGCCTCTGGATCTTGAATAGAAATGCAGATGTTTGCGTTTGTTTCACAAAAAAGGGCACTGTGAGAGTTATCTTGGTGTTTCTGAAGTTGGAAGGAGACATTGGGTCTGGGAGGTATGTGAGAGGAATGTACCACTGCTTTCTAGTAAGCTTCTGAACTCATGATAAAGAATTACTCTGGACTTTCTAAGATTTTTTTTTTTTTTTTTTAAAATATCCCAGCTTTTCCATTTAAAAAATACATGGGATCTTGAGGAATAACAAGGATTTCTGTGTGCTGTAAATTGAGTCAAAACTATGTTTTTCTTCTTGTTTTTTTTCCCCTCTCTCTAGTGGAACGCAGTAGCTCTGTGGGCATGGGACATTGTGGTTGATAACTGTGCCATTTGCAGAAACCATATTATGGATCTATGTAAGTAAATGGTGGGGAAGACAGTTGACGGTTTTGACTTGTACATGATGCACAGCTGAAATTTCCCCTGTTGAGGGTATAATTCAGCAAATGCAGCTTTCAGTTAGGAACTAAGTCTTCACAGTGCCAATACTAAGCTCTATTTTATGTAATGCTGAAGTCCTGTAATCTATTTTTGTGACCTCTGTCACCATACTGCTTTTCCCCCACCCTTTTCTTGTAAAGAGTAGAATCACTTGGTACCACATCTACAGACAAGATGATGTTGCTGAGTGTATTTGGGATGCAACAAAGAGGAAACGGAGTAATAATAAAGAGGCAGGAGGAACTGAAATTATTCAGGTTTGACAGGTATTGCTCACAAAGAGAGATACTAGATTTTAGGGTTGGGGATGTTGCTATAGGTATCAACTTTTTGATGACACTCATTAGGATGAAATCTTGTAGCACTTTCTGTGTCTGGCCAGGAAAGGCTTGGACCAGTGACTTCATTTGACTCCTCATTCTACAAAAACTACCTTGCATAACTTAGTTAATGTTATAGTATGGGGAATTTTGTAGCCACCTAGAGAATTAATTGTTCCTTTACAAAGGAGAATAATCAAATGCTGAAATAAAAATCAAAGTATTGCTAGTATTGGTTTGAGTTTTTGCTGTATAATCTAGATGGTTCAATTAACAAGTATGCTTGCTATCTAGGAAAATAAAGTGGAATTAATGGAATTAAGTGTACAAATTTCTGTTGTGAAATAGGTGTGCATACATGAAGTCATTGTTTTCAGTCCCATAAAGGATTGGTAATGAGTACAAAACCATTTCCCTCCCAAACTGACAATATATTGTTGGCACCATAACTGTCCACTGTCCATCTTGTTTGAGTCAGGAAGGACAGAAGACCTTTTAATATACCCCAGACAGAAATTTGCCAATACCACTAAAATGTGGAACCCCCCAAAACAAGAGCAAGTACAGCTACAGTGTCTGGGAATGGCCTGTCATGATCCCACTGTGATAGTTTTGTTGCACTTTGTTTTTATGCAGTAGCCCTTGGAACTACTGGTAATGGTAACTTACTGTCAATAAGCCTATATGAAAATAAAACGTTTCAGAAAAATGAGACCTCAAGTTTATAGTAACAACTGGTGAGAGATGCACCTGATTTTACATCATATTTAAATAATAATTACAAAACTACTTTCAGAAGTTTTTTTTTAATAAGAGAGAAAACACACTGTAACACACAGGGCTGAAAAATGGGTTAAGCAAGTTCACTTCTTTGCTTTGGGACAGATATGTTTGTATTTTGAGCCAGCTACTGCCTATCCATGCCTCAGTTTATTCTTGGTTTTTAGAAATGGAATGATAACAGTAAAGAGGAGCAAGTGAGAATAGGGGTTATGAAATATGCCAAAGTCCTTTGACGTAAAGATTTCCTTTTTAAGTACCTCTAACCTGTACCATCTTCAAAAGTAGTTGAGGTGGACACTGGACTACTACTTAGTCTCTCAGATTTATGATACATTAGAGAGGAAAGCATGTCGCTGACAGGCAAATGGAATTTTAAACATTTGTTAGAACATAAGTTATATTTATAGAATTTACAAATGTATAGAATAAATAGATAAAATCCTGTAATTCAAGATAATTCTTCACGATAAGTGGGATGTGTTGTAAGATTATGGATGCTGGTGTGTTTCATTCTATTAATCTGCCTCAAAATTAATAGTGCCTCCCATGAGAGACCAAATAGAGTCTCATATATTTGCTATTCTTTATAAATAGCAAATAGGACATATGAGGATGAAGGAGAGATGTGGAGGAGCTGGAAGAAGAATGGACAGATGTTATTTTCCAGTAGTGAATTTTGTGTGTCAGTTCTTCAAAAAAAAAAAAAAAAAATCCTACCAAAAAGCAGGTGGGGTTGAGAGTGTATAGGTAGATTAGGAAAAACAGTGAAGGAAGAGGGCATAGGTAACTTTTTTTTTTCTTTTTTGAGTTGCTCAAGCATAACACATTACTAGTTTGGGTATGAGCAATGTTATAAAAAGCCTGGACTGCAAATGACAGACCAAAATTGACAGTATACAGAGTAGAAGGGGTATCTAAATTGGTGTTCCGAGATCAGTGTTGGCTCTGGATTTGCTTACTTCCTTGTTACAGATCATTAATGTTGTTAAACAACACTTCAATTAGATTTTCAAACATAAGATGTGAAGTGATGGGAAACTGAGGAAAAATTAATAGAATGCGCAGGGAAGAACAACACAAGATTTGATTTGATAAAATGCAGGATACAAATGTCTCCCTCTCCTAGTGATGAAGAGAAACCTTGAAAGGGAAAACATTAAAAGAGTGATAAGTAACGCCACTCATGCTAATGGAAGATTGTTAACATTATAAAGTCAGGCATGCAAAAGCTAAGATTTAACAATGTTAAGGTGTCATGCAGTTCTTCTCATGCGTGTACATTATGACTCGGTAATAATATGGTCAAAGGATTCCCCCTGCCCTCAATATGGTTTGTATTCAGTGTACAGAAGGAATGAGTAGATTTTCAGTGTTTTGTTTTCATTCTTCTCTGGAAAGACCCAGGTCCTATTTAGATTTTACTTGAGCAGTGTTCTTGATTTCTTGAAAGGCTTGCTCTCTGGCACTGTCATTGCAACATGGTAAGTTGGGGAGTGTTAACTAAACACTATGTTTATTACAGTGGTCTAAAACGTGGAATGTAGTATCGTAGTAAGGTAACCGGTATAGTTCTGAACTCTGTAAAATGTGCCATCAAAATACCATCCCCTTTCTTTGACAGTAACGTGCAAAGTACCGCATTTGATGTTCCACCTTCACAAAGATAGATAGATCAGGTAGAATCCAAAGAAGAATATCAGGATGCTTAACAGGTTGAATGATTTTGGATTTATGAGAAGAATAAAAGGACAGAAATAAGTATATATAGTTTGCTAAGTCATAAGTAGGAGTGGAAGATGATTGCTGTGTACGTATATTTTGAGAATGTGATACTAACAGGAAATACTGCGTGTCATACAGGAGGGTTATAAGTAGAAGGAATGATATGATGAGGGGGAATTTAGGGTAGGTATTTAGTAAAATCTGCAGATAATTCCTAGGAAACTGGAGAGAACTGCAAGGGGAAAATGCTGAAATTCCTCTGAAGTTTGAAAAACTAAATTGGAGAGCTCATTCTACATTTTGGGGGTATAGAATAGAATAGAATATTTCACTTGGAAGGGACCTACAGTGATCATCTAGTTCAACTGCCTGACCAATTCAGGGCTAACCAAAAGTTAAAGCATGTTATTAAGGGCATTGTCCAAATGCCTCTTAAACACTGACAGGCTTGGAGCATTGACCACCTCTCCAGGAAGCCTGTTCCAGTGTTTGATCACCCTCTCGGTAAAGAAATGCTTCCTAATGTCCAGTCTAAACCTCCCCTGGTGCAGCTTTGAACCATTCCCATGTGTCCTATCACTGGATATCAGGGAGAAGAGATCAGCACCTCCCTCTCCACTTTCCCTCCTCAGGAAGCTGTAGAGAGCAATGAGGTCGCCCCTCAGCCTCCTTTTCTCCAAACTAGACAAGCCCAAAGTCCTTAGCCGCTGCTCATAGGACAGCCGCTCCTCATAGGACAAGTAACAAGTGTACTTCAAGTTTATCAGTCTGGTTCTGTGTTTTTTCTGTCTCTGTTTTCTGAGGGAGTACATGATGTGTTGTGTTAGCCAAGCTATGTGTATTTATTTCTCTTCTTCCCAATAAGTTGATCCCTTCATGACATAATTTTAGAAGGCAACATGTAAAGAGAAAGGGGAACCCATAAAGTGGCTACGCTTGCTCAAGAGGAAGATGCTTTGAAGAGCTCTTATCATCAAATTTACCAGTGCATTGGGCTGTTACTGTAGCTGCGAACAAAAGACATGTACTTTACTTCTGTTACCTGCCATTATGGCTACTTAAATCTTGGGCTACTTTTCTTGTTACGTAAATACACAGAAGATTTCTGCAATACAAGATGTATAGGAAGAGGGATGATTCTTAATAGATGCCAAGATTCAGAAGTTACCATTGTATAATATGCATTTCTGTAACTCCCTGACTTGAAACACTTCCATTGCATCTTTCACAATTATTTACAGGTATTTCAGGTTTTAGCTGTATCTTTCTGCCCTCACCTCCAGATACTCTGTCAAAAGCAAGGCAAAAGAAGAGCTGTTCAGTATTCCTCCAGTACCTGTTACTGTCTGACTCTCTATCGCTTCTTTTGGGTCAATAGCCGGTAAATAGCTTGTCTGTCTTTCAAGAGCCAGAATCATCAGCTTTCATTCTTTTACAGAGAATGTTCATTTGTTTTATTTCTTTGTTGATATATTGTCCTTTTTTGAAATGAGGCAAGTAGGAGACCAAAAAGTGCTTCAGCTTTTGGGATGCCCTTTTTTGGCAGTCAAAGGTAGTAGGGCCAGCAGTAGTCTCCAGCCTGTTTGAGGGAGTTAAATCTGGGTGTGTTGTTGGAAGGGCCTTACATCACCACCAGAGAACTCCTCCTCAGCTATTTCTGTGAAAGTTCATCTGTCCTTTTAAGCTTTTGGGACTGTCATGTTTTAGACTGTATTTGCTGGTCAGCGAATGTTTGAGTAACACTAAAATGAATTTCAGTGCTGCTTTTCTTCCTTAGCACAGGTTAAGGCCACTTGTGTGGGGGGGGGAAGACAAAATGACATAAAAGTGGGCTAGATGGACTTCAGATCTAATATGCCCAATATCCTGGTTCCAGCAGGGAAAGAGGAGAAGAAACAAGATGAGTATATTGTGTGCTGGAATATTTTCTTTGCTTTCAGCAGACAGAGACTTCCTGAGTTAAAGTTTGCTTGCCACTTGACTTTTCTTCCTTCAAATGAATTTCCTCTCCTTTTCCTACTACTCATCTTCTCACCATTTTCTGTTACTGTACAGACTCATGCCAAATATTTAAAACTTAATATAATATGCCCCATGATACTCAGCAAGACCGTGCTGTAACAGTAAAATCGTTGCAGCAATCTTGGGTGTCAAATTTTAAACAAATGTCCAAAGTAATTGAAGCTCTTCAGGGTTCTTGAACATCTTCCATTTTCTTAATCAGATTTAGTTCTATTGCTGTATGTATTGAGGGCTTAAGGAATTAAGACATCAGACATTTCACGTGCACTGGATTTTGTTCTCTTCTATAGGCAGGCTGGGGATTGAGCTTTGGACTTCCTGCTGTGGTATATCATATCTTGATGTAAAACATATAATAAGCTAATGAGTTTCTTTAGACCTCAGTGTTGTTTTGAGTAGTTCCTCGTGACCAAGGTTAACTGATCTCTCTCACATCTCAGGAAGAATGGGCCTTTCTCTTATTTTGTTCATCTCCACACCTGAGAGAGAGTGAAAAATGGAGAGAGGGATGAATAGGACAGAGCAAATAAGCTCGAACTATCATGCTGACTGTCCGCATGTCTTTTTAAACCATTTGGGCTTGACTTTTAAAGAAAGCATCCTTTTGCAGGAAGTGAAATGTTGGTCTCATAGGTTTGTGCTGCTGGCTGTGGAGGAGTTAGAAATATCTTTTTTTCTCCTGAAGTTTCTTCTTGAGCTGGAGCAGAAGTGAATTTTTCAGGCTCTAGAATGGAGAACCAGGTTGCTAGATTGATGTTCTCAGTGCTGTTCTTCCTTCTTTTCTTTCTCTCGTCTCCTTCATCCATGCCATCTGACACAAAAAGGAAAACATAACCCAAACCCATAAATAGTATTTATCTTCTTTGGGATTATCCTAGGTACTCAGCTCTAAGGTGTAAAAAGTTCAAAAAATACATTTTAAACTGTATTTTTCTATTGTGTATTTTTGGGCTGTGCTTACCTGTCACAAGACTATAGAAGAGAGACCGGTAAACTCCAGCATTACATGAGCAAATTAATTTGTAAATATAACTGATAGTACAAAATGTCTGACAAGACAGTGAATTTATATTTAGAGAAACCTGGCTAAGAAATTTAAGTAAACTTTCTTTCACGGCTCTGCTACTGCAACTGGTCATCAAAAGACATCTATTAAAACACAAGAGAACAAATTAAAAATATTTAGCCTTAAAATTTGGAAAGCAGACACATGTTACTGGTAGATGAGCTATGTGCTCTTGCCCTCTGGAAATTTGGAATACTAAAAATGTAGAGGAAGGAGGAAAGCAGGGTGAAGTATATTTTGATCTGATACTTTTGGGAAAACAGTACACATTAAACCAACAGCTCCTGATGTAATAAACACAACAAAATGAAGAGCTCTTCTCCACCACCCCTTGCTATTACGAAGAAATCTACCAGTTGGTGTTGCATGTACATCTTCTACTCCTGCATATATGTGTTTAATCTTTGTTTTCACAGGCATAGAATGTCAAGCAAACCAAGCTTCAGCTACCTCTGAAGAGTGCACAGTTGCATGGGGCGTCTGCAATGTAAGGAAAACTGTTTTATTGTGGAGCTCGTGTGGTGATGCTATCCCCTTTTTTCATGACTCGGGACAAAACAAGTTCTATAAAATGTTTCAGATAATCCACCAGAAAGAAGACCATTGAAGAAAAAATAAGAAAGAGTGAAAGTTGGAGAGGTGTGATAGGGAAGACACAGAAGAGAAGGGAGAAAGATAGATACCGTATTTTTTGGAAGCATAATAGATCTTTAATTTTGAGCATGATTTTCCTGATCAAGGTGCTGCCTAGGAGCTATGCCTTTTTGTTTCCTGGTAATAGGATTAATTGGATGTCAGCATGCTTGATTTGTCTTTGTGCAGGCTGATTCAAGGAGTCAATATGGGGTAACTAGGTGATTTTCTTCCCCTTTTGGAGGAAGATCAAATTGGTTCTAGTGTATAATCTCCAGCTCTTCAATTTGTTGCCATATACACTCCTTCATACATGGTCCCACTAGCAYGTGAACTCAAACTTGCATACCTCTTAGCTAGCCTGGGCCTGAGTTGGAAGATAAAATTTTCCATAATGGAATAACTACCTGTTCCTCAGTCCCATCCTCACTATGCTCTGGGATCAAGTTACAGCGTGGTAATGCTGGAACAGGATTATAAATGTTGCAATTCCGTTTGTAGAGGACAAGAGCAACTTTTTTAACCATGTCAGAATACTCTAGTGTCAAAATAATGTTTTTGTGTGCAAGAGTTACCACAAGTGGAACCTTGTTTTTAAGTAGCTATATGGGGTATGGAAAAGGGTGTCCTTATTAAACACGTAATAGAGATTTTTTTTCTTTCTAATTTTGCAAGTTCCTTTTTATTCAGGCTTTGGTTTGTCCAGAAGACTGGCAGAAAGCTTCAGCATGTATACATACATATCATTCGTGCTACTCGCTGTGAAATCCTCTTTCTTGTCCTTCTGATTATGCTTCTTATCAGCATCTGCTCTGCCAATTTTAGCAGCTGCTAAACTCTGCGTTCTCTCCTTCATCAGAAGTCAGTCGCTTGCCACTGCAAGCATTGTGGAACAGGCTCCCTGCTGCCATTTCACTAATGTTCCCTTCCTCTCTGAAAATGTGGATCAATTCCTTGGTGTTTACCAGTGAGCTGGCTGATTAGTCCTCCCCACCTTTGTCTGTAAACACTTGCTACTCTCTTCTCACTGTGATGCTTTCAATGGTAGTTTTTCATGTGCTCTGAAATGATGTGATCTGAACTTTCTCTTCCAGCATGCTTTCCACTTCCACTGCATCTCTCGCTGGCTCAAAACTCGCCAAGTATGTCCGCTGGACAACAGGGAATGGGAGTTCCAAAAGTAGGTATCCTGCACAGATTTCAAGATGAAAAATCCAGTTGTCCTTCTGTTAATAGAAACGATCAATGTCAGATGTGTGGGTAATCTCTCTCATTTGTGGGTCTGAGGGCATAGTTGTTGTTGAGAAAGGTTTTTTCTCCACCTTGCTGTATAGGGACCTTTCCTTAGTCACCTGGTGGTAAATGAGCTCTGAAGGAAGCCCAAATAGCTGTGGGGTAAGTGGGAGTTGTTAAAAAGTAGTGATTTCTATTGACATTCTCTCTAAAGAATGGAGAGCAGAAGAGAAATGGAATTCACTGAAAGTGGAGCCTCAGGTGAATACTATACTGCCGCATGAGCAATTTGGGTTTAGAAAATGACCTGAATTTAGCTGCTTGTGTTCCAAAGCATTTCTGCTGAGGTGCCACATGTCTTACTGGGTCCCTCTGTATCTTGGTGATTTGTTTTATAACTCTAATAGGCTCAGAGATTAATACAGCTGACTTCCTAGCATCTGGAAATTAAATATCCATGTAGCCATTGCTACAGCCTTGGCCCATTTATTCATAATTTCTGTATTCTTTGTTTTGTTTTGTGTTTTTCAAAGGTCTGTTGTTAGAATAATAGTAGGAGGTCCATGGATGGGTTTTTGAGCGGTAATTGTGTTTTGAGAGATAATTGTACATTGAGAGTAGTTAGGAAGTTTGCCTGTCACTTGCTTCATTCTGCACCATTTATCCATTAATTTTTTCTTAACTGTGGATTTTCCCTCTCCCCACCCCCTTTTAAAAAAAAAMCCAAAACAAACACATTAATTTGAACCAGAGTCCAGATTAAAACAAAGCAAAACAGGTGTTAGAACTGTTCAGGATTTTCTCTGGGATCTGGTTCACAATCAGTTGTGCAAATCGTCATTGACATGACAACTTGAGTAGCATGGTTTTGATACTAAGATGTTTTGATGAACACTTAATGAAAACTGAGCCCATGTTGCCTGGCTAGTGACTTAATATTGCATGGGCAGCATGATGAGAAATGGAGACATGAATTAGTATCTTCTTGTGGGTGCTCAGTAATACATCTGGGGCTATGACTGGCTTTGGCCTTGTTTTCACGCAAGGTATATTTGAAGTGGGATTCAGGGCAAAAGATGATGATACTGAGGGTCTCTTGCATATGATATTGTGGATTGCTCGGTCTCTCTTCTAACTAGTATCTGGATAGACTTTTGGGGGAAGGGAAGGGAAGTGAAATGTGGAGAACTTCCTAAGGTTTCCATACYGTAGCATTTCACCTTTATCTGGTTTACATGTTAATTACATCAGGGTAGAATGAGAATAAATCTGCCCAAATCAGCACTAGTATGAAACATAATTTTTTTAAAAAGCATTAACATATTTTATATTTGCAGGTATGGACACTAGAGAGATGGTGACCACGCTTCTTGTTATGTCGTCAGCCTCAGTTGTTCGTGTCACTATGGTTTCAAGTTTTAGCAACTTGAAAAATCAGTAATGTATACAATTCTTCTTTAATCTTAATTTCTCCCTGTTGTATACCATTGAATAAAATCTTGCTGGAGCTTCCTGTCAAAGTTTTTTGTCTTGTGTTCTGGAGTGGGCAGTCAGTGAATGAGGGAGGAGAATTATCTGGAGACTGGGGACTTAAGCTAGGCAGCTCTTAAGCTGGGCAGCTCTTCTTGTTGCTATGCCCAGTTTTTGACTGTGGGTTTGGTCTTACTCCCATGCAATTGAGAACCACACCTCTGGCTCACTGAGGTCAACATTAAGCTCCATCGCGTAGTGCAATGGGTGCAGGACTTGGCCTGGCTAAGTGTAATTTATGCAAATAGCATTTCACGTGGACGTGCTTTCTTGCAGCTGAGTTGAAATGATGATCTATACAATTAGGGGTTGTGTCATTATTAGAAACTACTCCCTCTTGCTTCTGCTCTTGAGTTTGACTAGACCAGCTCCCCTACAGAGGAAAATTTCACTAACTGTTCCCAGTTCCATCTGTTTAGCTTGGGGGACATTAACTGCATGTTMGTTTTTATCAGTGCTCATAAAGCACTTTCATGTGTCAGGTGAAAGTAAACTCAGGAAATTCACGTGCTAGATTGGCTGGAAAGCTAAAAATAAGCAGTGTATGAACAAACTAATTCTTGGTTGGCTTTCTACTGGTATTTTCCCAGTTCAAGCTAAGCTGTAGTACTTAGCGGCCAAAAATTGTTACTCTGAAAACTACATAATGTTTTGTTTGGTATCTCCTGTGCCAAATGGCCTGGTATCCTCCTCACTGCATYGAATTTTGGCCCCTATGTTGACAGCCTCAGCAGGTGCCGGGAACTCCAACAAGGTCAAAGAAATTCTTCCTGCTACAAGAGGCTGTGTCCCTTCAGGTCAGCAGCAGTAGATAGAGTAAATTTCTTTCATTGGTTGTTCATGATGCCACCTTTGGATCAACACTTTTTTGCTAGTTATTGAGGATGGAAAATTTGATAGCTGATGTTAAACATTAGTGTGCTATAGTGATAGGGAATAAAGATGGTCATTGACAGAACCAAAACTTGCAGGTTTTTCAGTAATTGCTGGGGCTTTCTTTAATCTGCAGCAAGCAAATGTCAGGATTATTTTATCAGCTGGTGTCAGTGCTCTGAAATGATACGGTTTGTTGTTTTCCACCCTGAAGAAGAAAAAAGGAACAACTAGAATCCAGAGAGTTTATAGCTGGACAGTTTATTTACCAGGTTTAGCTGGTAGAAAGCTCRTCCTGAATTTGCAAGGTGGTCTTGGTGATGGGGGCAGGAATGGAACAGAAGAGAGGGGGAGGGAAAGGTGATCTTCTCAACAGTGGTCAAAGCATTCATCCACGCAGCGGGATAGCCAGGTTAAATGCCATTCCCTGGGATTTGAACTCCCATTTGAATGTCCTGTCCAGCTGAGTAAAATGTCAGATGTCCCTGTTTATGATAGTCCATTTTGTGCACAGTGTTTGATTTTTCAGGACCTGGAACCCAGATGCTCGCTGATTGGGGAATTTATTTCCTTGAGAACTTTGTTTTGGGTCCAGCTACATCATTCTGGTTCACCTCCCTTCAGTCTGTGCATATTGCCCTGAGCATATGTTTTTGGCTGGGGACAGACACATCAGTGCAGGCATTTCCCTCTCCTTCATGGCTTTGTGTGCATTTGCTTGAGGCTGTGCCTGCAAGAAGACAGTTTCTTTTTGTATTTTTTTTATTGCCTTTTTTTTAATGGATCCCTCCAAATGGCAGGCTACACGCACTCCCCCCCCCCCCTTTCAACCTCTGTTCTGGTGCAGCATGTAAAGCTATAACGGTTAAATTTGATTTCAGATTTGATTTCAAATGGGAAAATACAGACTGTAAAGCAGCAAATGCTTAGAGACCTTCGAAAGAAAATCCTTCTTCAGCTGCTGCCCATTGAAATGGCCCTGCTGCTGTTCCCCTACCGCAAAGGGCCCAAGCTCTGTGACGACCCACGGCAGCTCCAGCACAGGGCTGCCGGCAGCCCTGTTTTTGTAGCGCACATTAAGGGTTGTGTTTGGGGGGAGAAAGAAGGGCTTCAGCAAGCGACCTAAGAGAGAAGCTCCGCAGCACAGGCAGCATCAAGTGAAGGTTAGAGGGATTTATTTTATCCAAAGGCACAAAGCCCCAGTTCCCGGGGGCATGGTTGCTCACTCAGGCCGGCATCGCTCTGTCCTGGCTTTTACTGTTTGGCCTCCATCTCCGCTGGACGTGGTGGGAGGGGGAAAGCCCATTCCTTCCCGCTGCCTTTTTCTTTTTTCCTGAAGCAACAATCATTTTCGACTACAGCTTTCCCTTCTTGCAAAATACAGAGCTTTTTGGGGTGGAAGGAGGAGTCGGACATGTTTCTAAGCATCCCAGGGGGAAGGTAGGCATGCAGGGCAGAAACAATGACTATCTCAGTGCTGTTTGCCTGTCCTATAAATGGAGGATGCATCTGAGCTGTGGACACAAAAATACAATCAGGATGACATGACGGTTAAAACTGCAGAGACTAGCATATCCTGCAGCTGCCTGGCGTAGAGAAAAACAAATCATTGGTAGACCTGCTGTGGAGCAGAAGGCAATTTTGACATTTCTGATGCTTTCCACAAGTTTGTCAGCCGAGGTGAGCTGCATCACTGAGCAGGCGCTGGCAGAGAGCGCTCCGGGCAGGCCAAAATGACCAGACAGCAGCTTCCTTCTCTTCCTTTTGGAAAGGAGGCAATGAGCTCCAGGTGCTGTGTGGCATTGGCTGTGCCTCGTGCGCCAAATCCCTTGCTGCTCTTGCATTAAAATGCCAGAATCGGGATGATGTGGTGCCGAGACGGCACGTTGGGCTGTGGGGAAGTAGGAGGGGACAGACAGCAACCAAACTGAGCAGCAGTTTGAGGGGGAAACTCAGGGTCTCGAGTTTCCCCCTCAAAATCACCTTGCGGGCCATACATTAAAATAATGGCAGGCCATCAGGAGTCTGCTGGTTGAAAGGTGTCATCTGAGAGGAATGGCTGAAGCCTCAACCAGTTTGCCAGGCTTGTAGCAACACACCATGGGGTGAACTTCACGGTTGTGTCCTCCTGCCTCAGTCGGATGGGGAAGGAGTATCTGCGGAGATGCAGGTGTTTGGGTTGGGATGAGGAAGATTTGCAACTGCTTTGGGTGGCCCCGTGCCCATACCCCTCATGGGGGAGCCCTGGGAGCTGCTCCCACCACTGTGCAGTCAGGCACAATGGTGAAACCCAACTCACACGTGTGAAAATACACCTTCAAGAGGGGAGGAGTAGCCATCTGCATCTGTGTGTGCAGGCAAGCAAAGACGCCAGCATCCATCAGTCCTCTCCCACTAGCTCCTTGTGAAGAAGCTAATGGCATCCCGAAGTAGTCTGGGGCCACAAAATGCTCGGCAAAGCTGATGTGAAGATGACCCAAGCAGCACCGTGTCGTGCAGGCAGAGGCTAGCTTCCAGGAGAGGAGCACCTGCAGCGGGGAGATCTGCACTGTTTCTGGGCAGAGGATGGCAACAACACCACTTCCCTGACTGATACCACTGTGGGTTTCATTCCCTCAGCTAGAAAGGAGCAGGGGAGAAGAACAGTTGGGAAGATAACATGAAGAGGAGACGGGCAGAGGCAGAGACCAAGACTTAAGTTGCTGCCTATGCTTGCCCAAGACACTGCTCCCATCAGGAGGCAGGCAAGGAGACATCCCAGCGAGTGGGGGCTACCAGTGCAGGTGTTGGTGGAGAGCACAAGCTCTTCCCCTCGGCAGTGTGGGAATGCTCCCACGTTGTTCTTGGGCAGCAGGAATGTGGTGCCGTCRTGGGACAGCAGAGAGGCTTTTGCAAGGTGCAGAGCTGATGCCTGTGAGCGGTGCTCGGCCAGCCCACTGCCCGTCCTTTCCCTGGCCCGCCATGAACTCCTGTGCTTCTGCCCTACGGCAGCTGCTTTGCCACCCAGTGAAGGGACGAGCCCCTTGGCAGTAAACGATGAGGCTTTGGGTGGGCTCAACGGGCACTGGCACCCCAGGTTGCTCACCCCAGCCCAGGTGAAAGCCACCACTGCCCAGAGACCCCCGGGCCATGGCTGGAGAGAAGAGGGAGAAAGTGACACCGCTGAGGCTATTTTCCTACTGCTGGTTTCCCAGGGGGCTGGAGGGGAGGAGGGGAATGTGGATGGGGAAGCATCCCTTGTCTCCCTGCTTTGCTCACCCTGTTCTTCTCCTCCCCACAAAACCTGTGGGAAGAGCAAGCTCTTCTTGCCTGCTTTTGCTTTTCCCCACAAGCTCACTCCGCTGATACTGCTGCTGGCTTTAATCTGCTGTGAGGATACATGCCATCCCCCCGCCATGCGTGCTATACATTGCTTCATTTTCTTCCCCAAGGCAGCAGGTTTTGCAGTAAGCCTGTTGCTCACCGCGGGGCATCTCAGGTGCATGGACGGCTTCCACGCGCCGCTCGTCCCCACTGCCGCCACCCCCCCGTTCTCCACTGCTCGCTCCAGTCTGTGCTCTGCTCTCCTCTTCCACTTTCCCCCTCTCTGATCCAGTTCCCATGGAGATCCCGAGGCATCAACGGTGCCGTTCCTCCCTCCGCAGCCTGGGTAGGGGGGGGTTGGTGAGATGGTTTTTGGCTCACCTGGGCTGAAGTTGCATCCAATCCCAGAAGTCAAGCGACAAGTTGTTGGAAGGTCTGCTTTGCCTCTCTGTCACTTAACTCCGCAACAGTAGGTCGTTGGCCTGTTGTCTCACTTTTTTTCGGCTGCTTTCCAGCCTCTCCCCATCGGACGCAGAAGGGGATGCTGCCCAAAGCTCAGCCCCATGACGGCACAGCTCGCCGGGCCTTCACATCGTGCCATTGCCAGCAATGGTCCCAGCTGCAAAAGAAAAAAAAAAAAAGCATTTGAGCTTGCAATTTACAAATCTGTTGAATATTAGCACCAGCTGATTCTGGAAAGGCCAGATCCGGGTGTGGGGATGCACCACTGCCTGCCACCTTGCTGAATCTACCCGCTCCACTGCAGCAGCATGGAGTTGGCCTGTTTGCTGCCTTTTCTTTCCATATGACTGTGAACATGGCTCAGTCACCTGATTTCTTGATCCTTGCATGAAAGGTGAGTCCTGGCCTCTCTGCTCCAGCACATAAGCCAGGAGGCGGCCACGGCAGTTGCCTCTGGAAAGGTACCAGAGGTACCAGCGTGGTAGGTATCAAAACTCAAGGTGGGACTGCAAAGCTGTATGACCCTGGTGCATCAGGATTTTCTGTCCATGGGGCATCAGGTAGGTATTATTTTCAGTTGATCTGCTGTCACGGACAGATGATCCTAGATGGCAGCAYGCTGGCAGTGCCTTTGAGAACATGTCCTCTTCTTCAGGTTGTGTTCTTCCTCGGTCACTCTCATCTCCTCTTTGTCTTCCTGTGCTGGGTCTCAAGTGGATGCTTATGTGCTGGGGAGGAGGATTACTCTGGAGACGCAGCCTGCTTAGTATCCTTTTCATCCCCCTTCCTCTTCCATGTCCTAGAAGACATCAGCTACAATGCAAATCAAAAGGGGCATTCATTTCCCATCTGCTTGCTGAGAGAGGTGGTGTGATGTTGGAGCAGTCTCTTCATCCCGGTTGTATCGGATGCATTGAAATGATTCATTTTGACATTTTAGACATGAAACGTTATGATTTTTTAATGAAAAACATGGGCTTGGATGTTTTGTGTACTTCCCCCCATCCCTGAATGTCAATATTGTGGATTTTTTGAAGGGCGTGTGTTTGCCAAAATTCATCCCAGAGCTGCAGCCTTTTCTGTAAAACGTGAGTTCAGTTTTGTACGGTTTCAGTGTGTAAGTCATTATGCTTGTCACAAAACCCTTTCACTCATGTTCGGTTTTGGGGGTGAGAGCTGGCTCCAGGTGCCAAGGCTCTCGCATCCCGCTGCTCCACGCAGAGCAAGTGGCCATCCATCTCCCTGCTCAGCTAAGCAGAGACCGAACATTTAAAATACTCATAAATCACTGATCTCTGAACCGTTCAGAGATGAAAGTCTACAAAGAAAGGTAACAGCTCTGTGAGGATCATCCCTGAGCCTCTGGTTTCTCCAGAAACCTTCCAGCAAGATAAACCACTCCCTAAAGGGATTGGTGTGAGGAACAACCCAGACTTTTCCTCCTAGGCAGATATTTTGGGTGTCTCTCGGTGCCACTGTGTACCTTTTCTGTGGGGCAGTGAGATGGCAAAGAGGTGCTGCTCCCAGGTAGGAGGCAGAATGAGATACCCCATCCTTTTTCAGGCATTTTAGGACAGATTTCATTTTATCCAATYGGGATCTTCTTGAGAGGGTTGAGGTAAATGTGAATCCCAATGAGTCTCCTGGACACCACTTCCAGGAGGGTAATATTCAGAAAGGCCTGAGCTGGACTTGCTTCAGGAGGTTTTTACCTATYTCGCAGACCTTGTCCCCATCCCCCCTGCTGTCACCTGTGAGCATCAACCTCTTTTCAGTCACCAGCTGTTGAGAAACCCAAACAACAGTCTCCTTTTTTTGGTCCAGATGCTACCAGCCTTTAAAACCTGAGACTGGCACCCAGAGGTGCTCCTTCTGCTGATGCAGAAATGGAGCCCATCCTTATTCCATTCYCATATTACATACGACATGTCTCTTAAAAATTGCTTTTACTGTTTCTGCAACCATTGTGCTCATGCGACATTTCTGTCCTGGGTTGCGATTGCCTCCACCACCTCACAGACATGGCTTGTCCTGCTTACAGCTGGAGACCTCCAAGGGGGAGGATGGCATCCATGAGAGAGGGACACAGCAAATCCTCAAAAACACAAGCAGCTGCAGCATTTGTGCTGAATTGCTGTTAGAGCCCTGGCTGTCGCTCATTTTGCGGCTGTTTGGCTGTTTGCATTTTGCGGCCCGATGCTGTAGGTTGCGTTGGCAGAACGGAGTTATGGGTGATGACGGTGGCCTCTTTCATACCTGGGGCTGTGGCTGCTGTTGATGAACCGTCTACTGAAGCACCAAAAGCAGCTCCTGGCAGGTGAAGCAGCCTCATTTCCTTTCTCCTTTCCCTCTTGTCTCTTCTGGGGTCAGTACATCATTTTTGGCTTATTCCCTTGGGCTCTTTGTCAAGCTCTTTGAGTTGTCTATAAATGTAGTATCTTCATTAGCATTTAATCAGCACGATGTAGGGTCATCTCTGAGCAGCAGCCCACGAAGATGCCGTGCTTCAGACGGGAGGCACCTGTGGTCGGTCGTATCTGCTGGGGCGACACACACTCATCAGAGCTTTGCATGGAGAGCGGATGCTCCTGGGGCAAAGACAATGACCTCAACCCAGCTCCTTTCTGCTGCCTATAAATCACATTAGAGTATATCAAAGCTCTGAACTGTCAGCGCTACCTAGATGTAAATACTGTAATTATCCTAAGTGAAATTAACAGTTTATCAGACTTCCTGTGTTGAATCTTTTTATTACAGGCTTTTTTTTCATCACAGATTTGATTTGCTATAGACTTTATGTGACCCTGGATTATAAATCTCTGGCTTTCAAACACTACCTGACATCATGAGCTGTTGCAGCAGCTAATTGGCAGCCGCTCAGGGGCTTATTTTGCCAAGGAGAAGGCTTTTTTCCTGGCTGCCCTGAAATTTGCTGGTCCCTTTCAGAAAAGTTTCACCCATGCGATGAGTGATGCCGGATCTGTACCAAGGTCGTATGGGATCCAGGCGTGGATGCAACCCTACACAGYTAAAGAAATGAGCCCGTGTCAAGGAGCGCAATGGGGTGGTGGATGCGGGGAGAGGAAAGGGCTTGAGCCTTCCTCATCCCCAGCAAAGCAGAAGGCGGCAGCGTCACGCGGTGAACGCAAAGATGATCTCTTCAGCCCACCATCCCCACCAGCGACTGCCATCATGGATGCCTCCGCGTTAGGCAAGGCTGCTGACAGCGGCTGCCAAGGTAGGCGCTTCAGAGAGGAGCCTGCACAAAGCTGTGCTAGCATCAAAAGTTATTTATAACACAGTGAAAGCTTTCTAACGATTGTATCAGGCTGCAGAGTTCAAGTCATGTGAAATAATCTCTTTTTTTTTTTTTCCCTCTATCAGAACAGACACCACTGAGCAAAATTACTCCAGTAACGGGGAAGCACTCGGCAAAGCCCAGCGCTGCGTTTTCCACTGCCCACCTCCCTGCAGCAGAAGCCAGCGGACAGTCTGCACAGGCATTTCACCATGAGTTACAAGTGGCAGATTAAAAAAAAAAGGGGCTGTACTTTGAACACACAAAAAAATGAGCCTTTTCTCACACACGTCTTTGCACAGCATTAGGAGACAAGCAACGTTATTGCTTTTGTCCCAGTGGAGCCTGGCGCGGCAGTTTCATCTCAGATGTTTTTCCTGCCTTTGACTCTGAGCCTGTTCAGTGCCTTTCCACCAGCTCCACGCCTCCTGAAGGTGATTCAGAAAATGAAACGTGACAAAACAAAACTCATTTTAATAGCTTGTCTTGGCCAAGGCCAACTAGGAATATAGCTGTGTTATTATCATGAGCTGGAAGGCAAAGCTGTTTACTTCATTAGCAGGAACGACAACAAAATAGCAGCCCATGGTGTTGGCAAGGGTGGAGCCAGAACTAAAATACTGCGTACAAAATAGAAAAAGACCTGGAATAAACTCCTTATAATGGATCTAAAATAATTTTTCTTGGACAAAATATGCTCAGAAAGCTCCAATAGCTCGTGAGAGGCTCCTTGAAAAGCGAGGTTTTATCCAACATGTGACTGTGCAAACCTCTGACAACCTGAGGAGATGCCTCCAGACAAGAGCCGTGGGCTGAACACTGGCACTTCGCTGACGAGTGAATGCTTAAAGGCTGGAGACTGAAGAAGGACAGAGCTAAAACTATTAACCAAAGAGGTTTTACATTTTGGACTGACTACAGTTCTAGAACCAGGACTGGCATCGAATTTGTGTTTCCATTCCCAGCCATTGAAAAAGCAGAGCTGCAGGTGGAGTAAAGTACGAGTGGGCTGAATTCCTTATCATGGGACTAACATAACCGGGTTGGTTTTTGGTTTGTGGTTTTTTTTTTTTTTTTTTTTTTTTTTTATTAAAAGGCTCTCCATAAAATTTTGAGAAGTCTTTTCACTGATTACGGATAACTTCTTTCAAGGAGGAGATTTCATTCCCCAGCCAGGCCTGGAGCAGCTCCCCCCAGCAACGTGGACATGGAGGGGTTGCCTTCTCTTGAGAGAACAGTTCATCAGAAGTACAAAACATGAGGATAGAAAGTAGAAAGATTTGCAGTAAAATCTGCTTATGTTTGAAAGAGGAACAGAGTGTTTATCTGGTTGTAACAACATAAGGTCCTTCGGTTTTGTTCCAAATTTTCAGTCTATCTTGGACTATCTTTTGCATCTTAAGTAGATCAAGCTGTCCCTAAATCCCCCATGAACATACCTGAAAGCAACATGTGCTGTACCTCGAGCATCTCAAATGTCGTCGTCTTCCTCCTCAGTCCACTGGAGAAATCTTTCAAAACAGCCCTTCAAACAGCCTTCCAAGTGAGGAACCTGTCCCTTCATGGGATTTCGATTTTCTCTCCATGCGCTGGACATTCGGTCCATCTGCCCTGCTCCGCACCTCCCCATTTCCCCGGCCGTGCCTCCGCTCGCTTCCCATGCGCTTGCAGGCACAGCCGGAGGAGGCCCTGCGCCCGCCTGCCCTGGCGAGCCGGGAGGTGGCTATGGGAGGTGAGCACCAAAGATCTCCAACAGCTTCAGGGACCGGTGCGGAGAGCATCCCAACGGGCACCACGGTGAGCCAGGCTGTGCCACCAACCCTCCGACACAGCGCGCCCGGGAAAATGGCTCGCTCTCGGGGCGACAGGTCCTCCTACCCCCATTCAAAACTGCTGTGAGCGAGAAGCGTGGCTGCATGTACTTTCTCCAAGCCGTGTATGTTCATGCCAACTTCAGGAGGATATATAACAGCTGGCAGAGCTGCTCTGGCTTCCTTCTTTCCTTGAATTATTTCCATCACCATTTTTCTGCACGCCGCTGCTTTGGGTTCAGCTGCAGCATAAGCCATACAGAGGCTTGAAGAAGACAAGGTAATGTACGGCTACTGGAAAGGATGAGCTTCGAGATATTTAGTCCATGGGCATGTTTGCATGCAGAATGGTGTTCAAAGGGACAGCAGGAAGAGAAATACAGGCAACGAGTCCTGGCTCTGCCTTTTTGAAAAGGCTGCGTGCAGCAGGAAGAGCTGAAAATCTCAGCGACACCCGCGCTCTTTCGGTCTGACTCTGCGGCCTTTCCAGGACGTCGGGCTCACCCTCCGCCTCGGCTTTCTGATCGGCAGGCCTGGGAAAGCAACGCGAACATCGGTAGCACGGGGTTAGAAATGATTACTCAGAGTCTACGGCGCTCCGGATCGGAAAAGTGCAGTGCAAGCACTTTTATTATGTAGGTGTAGAAAGACATGTATGGTAATTATTCAGTGCTGATGTGTTTGGGTTGCTTTCTAAGTTTGGTTTAAAAAAACCCAAAACACCACAAATCAGTCGTCAGTGAAGTTGTCTTGAAAAGACGAGCTAAGATATGGAAGTTTCTGTAGTGAGTCACGGCGAGATCAGAAGTAATTTATTGGTGGCTTCCCGTCCTCGGTTGTCCGTCCTGAGCAGCCGCTTCCCGTCCCGCTGGGTGGCCTCCAGGCAGCCGCTGGTGCCAGCATCCAGCATCCCCGCGCACGGCCCCGGTCCTCACCTGTCTTCTGCCAGTCGCAGTACCTGCAGTCCCTCTGTGTGCCTCTGCGTGCGTGTCTTTTTTCCTCCCCGAAATGTACTCTTTGGGTTTTTTTTTTTCATGGATTACCCAGAATGTAAGAGAGATTTATTCTGGGGCTAAAATGTAAGGTCTTCTTTTAACAAGTCATACTATTTGGATGCAAGGAAAATCAAAAATCAATGTGCTTCATGCTCCATTCCTGTTCCCTCCTTCTGCTCACACACTGTTAGAAACACAGACCAAATTAATTGCAGGAACATCAGGCACCAGAGGGTTAGAGGAAAAAAAAATCCAAAGCCTTGTAGTACAACTATAACAGCGTTTCATGTTCTCTGGGGTTTTCACTCGCAGTGACTCTGCGTCAAGGTTTTAGTCACACAGAATTTAATGCCAATTTTTATTCCACTCATTCCGTGCCGGGGATGTGCGCTTGATCCTTGCAAAAAAACCACTCTAAGGCCTCGATGCATCGGTGCTCTTTGAGTCTCAGGTAGTTTGGGGTAGGAGCCCCAAAATGATTTCTCTCTTTGGTTTGCTACGAAACAACGAGCTTTTTCTTCCTTTCTTCTCTCCGGCGCTGGATTAACAGATAGGCACACATCCATCTGTGCCAAGGTCCCAGCTCCTGGAGCAAGGTGATGAAATGGAAATCTCAGCTCCAGGAGCTGAGATTATTTCTTTTAATAAATTGAACTTCCAGTCTTTCATCATACTGAGAGGAAATTTGAAAACATCACCTAGAAGATGTTGGCTGGAGTCTGTGGAGATGCTGGAGCTGTAGCTCAAACAAGAGATGCGCTGCACTGTGCATCTCAACCGGGACTTAATAACAAGGCTTATTTCTACAAGGGCTGCCTGGTTTGTGGCTGGAGAAGTGCGTGGCAGGTCCAGAGTTTTGCCAGCCCATAAATCTGGCTGCTGGGGTGGGAGTTTTGGCAGAGGTCTCTCTTACTGCCAGAGATGTGGGAGCCTCACAGCCTGATGCAGCGTTTGACATGCAGAAGGTGGTGGACTCCCCACCGCTGAATTGCCAATGAGGGTATTCGGGATCACCTTTGGAGATGATTTGGAGGCTACAGCAAATTGCAGAGTGCAGGTGGCTGCCGGCACAGGGGAGCGAGCCCCGCAAACGTGCCGTACCATGCTCAGGGAGCTCATGCTGCAGCCTCTTTCGGAGGGTTGGTTACAGTATAGGAAGTCCTGTATGGGAAGACCTGGCGATCTTCAAGAGCACCTGCTTGGTGCCTCCCATCAGGAACGCTATGATCACTGCAACCTCTACCTGTTCGTTTCTGGGGGTGAATTTTTCAGGGTCGGTGACTGAGGTGGTGGTGCGGCAAGCAAAACGCTGTGATGAAGCTCTCCAGGTGCCTGTGGGCAAAACACCTGGCTTGGAAAACAAATCCACCAACATTTTAGGCAACTAAACATCTTAAAACACATGCTGCTAAATGTTCGCAGTAGATGATCTCCTCTATAGGATTATCTTCCTCTTAGAGCATGTCAGAGCCTGGACTTGTTGGTCCTCCAGGCCCGGTGGAGGTTCGCTGAGGAAAGGCAGCCCCAGGACAGTCATCATCTCAACTCTGAGCAAGGAGCCCTGTTGGACAAAACCACAGCAAGCAGTTAGCAAAGTCTAGTTTACTTGTTTTGCCATCAGTATGTGCGCCTTCTTGCACGGAAAGATTTCCCTGCCATCACTTGGGCACTTGCAACCCCCATACCATGCCGGTAGATGATTCAGGCTTTTCTATAATAAAGGAACTCACTTTGGATCCTGCTGCTTTAAATTATTCACTTCCTCTTACTATCTTCTTTTTTTTTCTTTTTTTTTCCTTGAGCAAGTGAAAGTAATTTGCCTGTTCTTGCAAGATCAGTTTTGCCTACTCCTTCCCCAGAACTGACACACCGCTGCTGGGACCAGGAGGTGACTAAGGGCTTTGCTACAGCGCAAACACCAAGCAGAGCACTTTGCAAAGTTGCATGTCATATAGCGGGAAATGCTAAATATGACGAAACAAGTTTAAGGGCTCGGCTTTTCAGCAGCCAACACCAATTACTCCCAGTCTGGGATGAATCACCCTGGAGCTGCTGCAACCTCAGGCAGCTGCAGCAGAGCGGGGAGCGGGCTGCTCTGCCACCGCCGGAGCCCTCCCACCGCCTTTGCCGTGGCCTTTCCCATCTTCTGGTGATGTTTTATCCAGCAGTAGCAGCGTGGGTACTGCAGAGCCACAAGCGCTCGGCTCTCCCCATGGCTCCGGCGTGATGCCTGGAGCCTGTCTGGCACGGTGGGACATCATCATGGACTTACTAGATGGCACCAGCTCAATAGGAGAGATAATCTCTAGCTGGGAGGTCTTATGGGGGGGTCTCTAGACTAGCTCCGGGTTGCCCTGAGCCCGTGCAATTTTGTGACAGCAATATCTGCCGCTGTTGGATACTGCCATTCTCTAGAGAGGCAGAGGGATTCAACGACCCTAAAAGCAATAAACTCCCAACCGGAGTAAAATGGGCTGTGGGGTCAGCCGCACTCAGAAAAGCACTGAAACAGGGGTCACAGGGTAGGGGTGACCTTGAGAGGCGGCTCTAAATCCCAGTGAGTTCTGCAACCTGTTCGTGTGCTGCCAATATCGCTGGCTGCCAGTCGATGCTTGGGTTTAAAATGTCCACAGGGTGTTTCAGAGGAGCTGAGCCTAGATATTTGCTCAGGGACCGGACTGCAGCATCCCAACTCATCCCTGCTTTGTCTTGATCCCATAAGTGACCCCAAAACCCAGACGTCTCCAGGCAGTAAGAGGCCAAACACGCTCATCGTTGAGGTCTCCCACTGGCAGCGTTCTGCAAATGATTTCCCTGCTTGGCTCATGCGCTGCTAAACAGTGTGGATGGGAGATGTGTCCTCCTCTGCTCTGCACAGCACCCCCCTGGCCCCCCAAGACTGTTTTGTGCCCCACTATGCCATGAAAGCTGGGATTAGTAACAGCCGCAGAGCCTGCCTGGTCCAGAGCCATCACTGTCCGCTCCTGGACATCCTGCTGACACCACGCTGGGACCTACTTGTAGCTCCAGAAAACAAACATCTGAGGGGCTGCTGCAGGGCGAGCTTGTGTCTCAGCCCAATTAAATGGTGGTTTGGGGTTGGGCCAGTAATAGTTTGAAACTGGGTCCTTCAGCAAAGATGGGTGACCAGAAGATGGTTGCTTTTATAGTTGGAGACAGGCTATTTATAAGAAGAAAGAAAAAAAAACTCAATGATGTGATAATTCATTGTTTTGTCCTGGATTCAGTTGCTGCTCTTTCAAGTCCCTAACATGAAAATGCGGTAAAATAGGGATTTTTCAAACTGAGTCCTTTTCTTTATAGTAGAGGATAAGGGCAATGCTGAGCCAATGTACTGAGCTCTGCCACGAGATCATGGGAGGGGGGCGGTAATTCCAGTATGGGACCCTGGACTGCGACGAGTTCAACACTTCTCATATTTACAGTCCTTCAGATCTCTGGGAGCTCATAAAATGCTATGTCCACTTATAACTTTTGTTATAAGTATATATATATGGAAATGATGCTCCGAGCTCGACTGATAGGGAGCGGAGGCTGGCTTCGGGGTGAGGTGACATCTAAACCTATATGCAGGCATTTTTCATGTGAAATGCTGCATTTAAGCTTATGCTTTTTCCCTGTTGTTTGTCCTAAACAGCCTTCAGGCCCTCTGCCTCAGAGCAGGATGGTGCTGAGCGGAAGCCAGCCATGCAGCAATGGCCTGAGAGGGTTTTTTTTTCTCTTTTTTTTTTTTTTTTTTTTTTTTTTTTTTCCTGGATGCTGAATGAAGCAGCTCCTTTGTGAACAGCAGTTGTTTACATTCTTCCTAACAAAAGTTGGGATTTCCTCTGATGCTAATAATCTTGTCACTAATGCGTACAGCCAGCCAGAGTGCTTGGAATAGCTTTTTAACAACGTCTGGGCCAACTTGAGCGTGCTGGTCGCTGGTAGGAACAGCCTCCCGAAAGTCAACACAGTGCCACCAGAACAGGGAGGCGACTTTTCATCGCCGCCTTCTTCAGCGAGGGCAAATACCACGCATTGCTCCCTGCAAACCTCGGGCCAAGGGCTGGACCCCGTTTGCAGGTTTTTAAAGCACCCACCATTACCCTTCGACTTGCTGATGCCCGTCGGGACCCCCGATGTGTGGGGCTTGATCAGCCGAAGCACCTCGGACCAGTCCTCGTTATGCCGGGCATCCAGCCAGGTTTTTCACATTTGTGTTTGCACTGTCTAGTAACTTAAGGCGATGCTTTCTATTTGATCATTTCTGTGCCATTTCAGTATTTCGTTCTTTTCTCTCTGAGGGGCAGCACTTGGCCTTGGTCTCAAACGTGTGGCAAGGTGAGAAGACTGACATTTTTCCGTGTTCCCATTTGCAGGTGGGGACTATCCCGAGGAGGGGCACAGCCATCGGGGCTGGCTTCTGCCGGGTACTTGCTGGTGTAAATAGGGAAGAGACTTCTTTCAAGGAGCCGGTCTTGGCAGCCATCGCCCCGCAGTTGAGCATCGCCCTACGGGATCGCAACCGGCGCTTGGAGGATAAGGTGGGCTTGGGGCAGACTGCGATTGCCAGCAAGCTCAGCAGCATGGAGCAAAGCTGCCTGCAAAGGGTTGGCTGTGACCGAAAATGGTGAACGACACAGACCCCTTTTTTTGTCCCCAGTGTATCCTTCAGAAAAAACAACTCGTAGCGTGAGCTGCTGTGACCCTCTGCTCTCGTCATGGCTCTGCCCCGTACCCAGGGAGGAGAGGAGCATCCCGGTGAACTCCTCAGCTCCTGGGGCACTGGGTGCAAACCTGTCCCTTCATCCCTTGTCCCAGACTTCTTCCCAGCACCACACCGAGGGCTAGATGAAAAAGAAAGGTCCTTTCCACAGGGACTTCTGCAAAAAGCTTCCCAATGATTTGGTTCTGTCCATAAAACTGAAAGGTTTATCAAAACCTGCTGTTGAAGTACCTAGGAAGCCCTTTGCCATTTAAGCAGCTTTATTTAAGAATGCCGCTGTTTTAGAAGATCAAATCCAAGAGCATCACGCCATGCTCTGTAAATAAAAAAGTTAGGACATCTGAAAAGAAAGTAGTTTATTTTGACTGTCCAGAACAAGTGAACGCTAGTAACCAAACTACATGAAAACACAACTGAAAACATAGTCCTTATTTTCTTTATTAGAAAGCGTTCTGAGCAGAGTTCAGTTTTTCTCCCCAGTAATCTCTTGATTTCACGTCTGTACATTTTTATTATTAGTCACCTGGTAGGTCTTATTAAACTACATGTTGAGAAATAAGATTTCCTCACTGATAATCTCAAACCTACAGAGCAAACCATGAGTTTCCAACCAAACAGCTCTTCCCATGTCAGGATGTGAAAGTTTGAGATGCAACAAAGGTAGTGAGATATTTCAATGCCTTTGAAAGCAAACGCCTCCCTCAAATATTACTATTAAATGCAGAAGTACTACTATTTGTCAAAGTTGAACAGCTCTTCACCTCCTAAGACGTGCTGAAAAGAAGGAAGAGATACTTGGGGGGGGTGTTGGGGGACTGCTGTGGCTGGGGAGGGGGTCAGAGCAGCTGGAGGAATACGCAGAAGGCAAGGAATAAAAATTCTCTCTGCCAAACAGAGGCAGAAACCCTGGTGGGGGACAGGCCAAGAAGGATGCAGATGCAAGTTGTGATCCCTCGTTAAAATAGTCATCARATCGGAAGCACTACAATCTGGCAGGTAAAAGCATTAATTCCTTTTCCGGGAGGAGCGACCGCTGGGGTCTGAAATGTTCCTCCGTGATGAACAAGCATCTGCAGGCGAGCAAAGGCGGGTGAAGTTACCACGTGCACACTCAGAGGCTTCACCTTCACTGCTTCTCCTTTCTGTCTGTCCCCCAGTTGAGCTGGGAGCACCAAGAGGGGGATCCCCCCTGGCCACCCGCAGGTCCGCTCCAGGCCAAAATTGCCTTTAGGCTGCAGACCCTGAAGGGCTCCCGGCCCGTCCTGCCGGGCTCGTGCCAGTCCCTCGGGAACTGGGGCAGGGGAGCGCCTGGGCAGCCCTGCCGCTCCTCTCGCTGCCGCAGGCCACCCTGGCTGGGTCATAATGAGCGATTTGGTGGGTTTTGCACCCAAACCAGGSGGCGAAGTAAAGATTTTTCTCTTTCTCTCCCATGTTCTCAGAGCACTGTGACAATGACACAAAATGGATATAAAATTGATGAAAAGTCTCTTCTAATCATTAAAAAATAAATGAATGCAACAGCGGACCACAAAGGTTTCTGAAAGTTTTTCCTCGCAGTGTATCTTTTCCCTCTTGAATTCAAAACCACCCACTAGCAATTTGAATTAAAATCATTGAAAATAGAAAAGCTCCAGAAGCGTTTCTGATTGAAATAGGTGGACAACAAACAGATCGTAAAGCTGCACGCAGTCGCCATAGCGACGGGGCTTCCAAAAGGATGCAGGGGAGCCTCAGCCTCCGCGAGCATCACCAGCGTCCACAGCGCCAGGAGAAGCACGAGCATCCCGACAAGGGGGGTCGGGGTTGTCCTTTGCAGGGAGCCGTTTGGGGGGCAGGCCGCAGGCTGCGCAGACAGGGTCCTCCCTGCCGGCCCCCCTGCCAAAGGAGTCATTGGGCAGATGTGGGGATTTTGGATCTTGGGAGGGGACCTTCAGAAACGTGGCCTTAGGACAGCTACTGAGTCATCCAGGCTTAACGCAAGCACTGGGGAAGGGAGGTGACCTCGGTGTCTGCACCAGCCCAAATTTCTATTTGAGAGTGAGCCCAGAAGAACTTTAAAAAATATATTAAAAACCCGACAGAGGCCAGAACGAACCAGCTTGGCTCCACACAACCTTCCCTGTCGTGAACCGATAAAAAAAGGAACATTGAACGCCCCTGACTCCAGCACGGGGCACAGTTCACAGAGGACTTCATCTCATGCTGTAATAAGAAGATGAGTAAGGAAAAGTGTTGCTCTGCTACTCAATAAATAGCAAATACTATTGATAAATAATGTCAATAAAGTCAAAGTGCCTAATACTTTTTTTATTATCGGTCTTCAGTGAATATATTGCTGCCGAGCGGGCAGCCAAGAAAGGGAATGAGATGCAAACCTGGAAGAAAGAAGCGGTTAGAGGGCACCTGCATGAGGTAAATGTTTTCAATCTCATTGTGCAGGAGGAATTTCACCCAGCACTGACTGACATTACCTCAGAATGGTAGGTGGTCAGTTTGGGGAATTCGTGATGGACACGTCAGGGCACCCCAGGATTAAAAAAGGGCAAAGGAGTTCCTATCAACAGAAAAGGGAAGACGAGAGGAGCCGAGGGAATTACAGACCGGTCAGCTTAACTTTAACTCTCTGGAACAAATAATCAATTTATTTGTAAACATCCAGGAGATGGCAACGAGGTGAGAAGCAGCCAACTTGGATTTGTCCAGAGCAAGCCATACCAAACCAACCCGCTTTCCTCCTAAAGCAGACTAGCAGCGGGCTCTGGGGCGAAAGGAGAAGCTCCAGATGTGCCGCAGCTCGGCTCCAGCCAGGCTTTGGCACGGTCTCACGTGACGCTCTCCTAAACCAGGCGGAGAAACTCGCTGGATCAAACTCGTAGAGGATGGGTGGCAAAATCCTGTGCTATTCTGGTCTTTAGCAGTGATTCATTTTCAAAATTAAAGGCTGTATGGAGTGAGGGTGAGCCAGGATCCGTCCCGGGTACAGGCCCGTACACGGCTTTCATATAAATTATCTGCCTGAAAGAAGAAAGATTAGGTTTGCTAAACCTGCAGATGACCCCAAGCTGTGTCAGGCTGCAAGTAACACAGATAACTCTCCCTAAAAATAATATAAAAGGGGCTTTATAAAATAAAATAAGACATTCAAATTTCGGGTATGCTTACTAATAGCATCTTGGAAAGACTGAATATACATATAGATGAGATCAGTCAAAATCCTTAGCTACATATCACCCTAAATCAGGAAATTGCTTTCCACCAGAGCACTGTGCAGAGCTCACCTCCTGATTTGTGCTGTCTCTGCAAAAGGGGAACCAGAGCATCTTTTATTTTACATTTTCATTTTTTATTTTTAAGGCCCCCATTTCGCCTCAGGCACGCTATAATTCACATCGGTGACAAAGAAATGTGAAAAGCCTTCACCGCGTTACCAGCAAGCCTGGAGCCTCCATGAATTGGGAATTCAAATATATTTTGACCCTTGCTTGGACTGGAGGTTGTGGGATGAAAATAGGCCCAAATTAGAGTCAATCCTGAGAAAACCTTAATGGTCAAATACTGATAAGTATAACAGCGTTTTGTAGTTTTAGGTCAGAAGCCATGAGAGTAAGTAAAAAATTAATGCAAAGTTAGTTCCCCAATTCTTTTCCATTAAAAAGTTCACAGTATTTTAACAACTGCTGACAACACTGGAGAAGGAACTGGCATGAGGAAAACGTACTCAGGAGAAAGCGTGTTGAGCAGGATATTTTTCTGAAAGCTGATTTCTGCTGACAGCGTGTTACACTTCCTTTACCTCCGCTGCGAGACTGGCATCTGCCTTACTGACAAGGCTTCCTCCCATACATGTCTCTATTTTATACTCTCTCTCTCTMTATATATATACACACACAAGGTATGATCAGGTAAAAATGAAGGGTCATTTGCTGATGGGACAACTTGTGAGGGACCTGGATGACAGATACCATCCAAAACACCAGGGTTCACAACTGGCCCACCAGCCGTACAGCCCAAATCCGATCTAAACAGAAGTTACACCTATACAAATGATAACGATGCAGGAAACATGGTTCTTTTTTGCATTATCCATTCCCCAAAATAAAACCACCAACATCACCTCTCTGCCTTGCCCTGGATAACCCATGCAGAGGAAGAACTGGACTCGAGCGAAGGCTCTCACCAGGCTGGGCAGGCTGCAGCCTGCTCCGGGACCACGTCAGGCTCCAGGCTGTGCGCTTGGAGGAAGCCTTCAATGCTGTGCTCGGCATAACGAAGAAATGCAGACGTGAATTAAAAACCCCAAGGAATGATGCAGATGAAATTACATGGTTTATTTTTACCTTTGTTTTAATGAACTGATTCCCTCACTTCTTGTTTTTCCAATTTTCTGTTGGTATGAATGGGTGAACGGATGTTTTGGTGGGAAAAATATGCTTGGAGGACTACTAAAATTAAGTTGTAAATGAATTAGGGTGGCAATCTTTGGCGTTGAAAACAAGATTATCCAGAAGCTGCTGGGTTTGCCCTGACCACTCCCTCTGCTTTAGCAGTGGAGGAAAACTGGGCCATTTGTGAAATGGGGAATATACAGACAATAAATGTTAATACGTTTAAAAATAAGCGTAAGGTTTAAGGAAGATGTGTCAAAGAAAAGTTACCGTGGAGATATCTATCACATTACTTCCCCAAAAAGAGCTAAGACAAGATTACCGCATGACCTTGGTCATGTAGCTTGGCAAAAAATCCAAACAAGAATGGACACCTACATCCCCCTTTGAAGTAGGGGAGATACATCTTTCGAAGGGGGTATATATATCCTTATATCCTTTGAAGACCTATGTTCTTCACCAGGGGGTTCACTGCATCTGCTGGGAAGCTCTCTGGGGTTTTAGCCTGAAAAGACTCTGCCTCCTCCTCGAAATCTCCCTAGACAAGATTAAATCTAAGTAATTCCTTCAGTGGCAACTTCACAAATCACTTTGATTGATGGATATATAATCTGATGACTGATCATTTGAATGTATTGATTTATTGATTTGATCTTAATCATGATCTCGGTGTGATCACTTCTTTGGTCTGCCTTTAATTAGCGTAGTAAAAATAATAAATTAGTTTCGCAATATCCTTGCTCAGGTGTGCCTTCATCCGCTCATCCTTTTTAATCACCTCTGTGGGGAATAYGCAAGGTAGGTTTACCCTATTGAACAGTAACTGAGGTCACAAACCTGAGGGCAGCGGTAAATTTGGGTAAGGCATATGCAGGCAGCTCAGCTCCGCAGCTCTCCAGCCAAGATCTCGCACACCCTGTGAATAAAGTCATCTCCAAGCATGTTTGGTCTCCAGCACCTCCCAAAAACACCCTGCGGCACTGCTGAACGAGGGGCGCGGAGGGCTTCATCTCAGAAGAGGTCAAACTTTTTGAAGACATCTTTCTCCATACTGCACCACCGAGGAGGAGAGGACAGGGCATCCTGGGCCCCACACTGGATGATTTATCCTCCCTCAGCCTTCAATCGCGAGCATGCAGAGCTCTGACTCTTTTAAAGTCCTTAGAGAAAGAGCTGCGACCGAAGCAAACTGAAAGAGAAGGTGAGATTTTGAACTGTAAGATTTTGAGTAACACATTGCTGGGATCATAAGCATCCCATTCTGTTCTTTATTTTTTGCATTCTCGTAGTTCTTGGATACCAGGAGAGATCACAACCCCCCGTGGGGTAGGTACCACATGAAGAGCAAGTCTTGATGGACTTTTATGTGAGATGGATGGGTGGTGGAAGGAAAGCAGCAGCTGAAATCCCACAAAAAGGCTCTCCATTGGGTATTTGCACCAAGACAGTTAGAAATTTTGAGCAGAAGGGCTGAGACTTCACACTTGGCACAGGATGGGAGTGAACGGAGAGAGAAAGAACTGGGCTGCTGCCCGTGGAGTCACCCACCATCAGAGCATGCGCTCCCAACATCCAGGTGACTCTTCTTTTGGGATTGATGCTTTCAAATTCAGGTCAACTGCATAACCACAACTGAATCAACGGCAAAAAAACATCTATTACAGAGGCCATCACACCGCGAGTAAGTACGGGATGCGGCTTTCCTGACCACTCAGTTAGTTGATCTTGTTCTTTATGGATGTTGCTATCTGTTAGCTTTGTGAGGAGGTTGGAAGACGTCGCCTGAACTGGCTTAAAAAATTATAAACAAGGATTTTTATTTTTTTTACTGGAGAAGCTGTTAGAGGCCCGGTTTGAAGCCAATTTCAGTCAATGGCAGGATTTAATTGGGCTTTGTTTCCAGGCTTGGCGGCAGCCTCTTTTAAAATCATTCCTCTGCTTGTAATCAAGACTTGTCCCTGTCAGATTTTAATCACTTCTTCCTGGGTTAGACACCAGGACGGGTGGACGACAGTCACTGCTGCAGTCACATACCGCTCGTGCGTTCCTGGCGTTCGAAGCCAGGCTGCTTCACTGTTTCCACTGCCGACTGTTTGCAAACGCAGGAGAGGAGCTGGGAACGAACAGAGCGATGCAGAGTCGGGGAGGGAGGGGTTTGGTGGCTGGGCTGGAGTTAGTCACCGCCAACTTCCATTTCCAGATCATGAGGAAGGACTCAAGCCATTTTAGGCATTTTCTTGGACTTCCTCCCTGGCTTTTAATTGAAATACCCAGGAGGGACGGAGGAATCCACAGGCCCGTTTTGCACCGATGCGGGATACTCGCACACGAGTGCAGACGCGCTGGCCCTTCGTATCATAGTGTCAGGCCACCGTTGTTAGCCCTTGGCTCGGCTCCTTCGCACGGGAACAGGGAACCTTCCGCTCGTGTCTCACTTTCTGGCAGCTGGTGCACTCCTCTGCGAATAGAGACACGCTCACCTCGGTGCAAATAATTTTTAAAGATTTTTCTTGCAGGGCTAAATACGCTGGGATGGCTTGAATATTCTAAACAAAAGACATTTAATTTCTATACCCCCAAAATATACATATATATATATTTATATATCTGTGGCAGTGCCACAGATAGGAAGACACATGAACCAGCAAACTGCAGAATCACAAGAGGCCTCGGGCACCTCTGTTTCCTTTCAGTAGGAATTCAGATGCCTACATCTAGCAGAGCAACGAGAAAAAAAACTCTTGTGTAGCTGCCAAGACAACCGGCACATCCAGCCACCAGACTTTTTGCTACGCTACTCGCTCCTGTGTTTTAAGTTTTGCATCTCCACGCGTCCAGCAGCACTGTCCTTTTTGCTGGAGCAGCTGTTTGAGACATCACCACCAAGTCGTCCCCGGGGAGGCAGGCGGCAGGCACACCGGGAGCACGTCCAGCGTGGCCAGGCACAGTCCCTTCTGTCCGTTTCCAAACACGGGGCCAATGCTCACCGCGCAGGGCAGCAGCAGCGGAAGCAGGGGGTTGTTGGTGTTGCAAGGATTTGTTGTGGGGTCGATGTTACAACCCTTTTTTCTCCTGCGGAGACAATTAATTTTTCTCTGCCCAAGGGGTGCTCAGTGCCCTGGTCGCCCAGGGAAGCTTCTCCTGGGGCTTGGTGCTTGGCCCTGCAGCACCACGCAGAATGGCCCCTTTATATGGGGCCCAAACACTTGCACGAAACATTTACTCATCACATATACGGTGATGAAAGAACCAAACTTTCTGTCATTTTGTGATGCCAATTGTGCATCTCACACTTTGCGTTTGGCTTTCTTGAAGCCAGTTCTTAAATAGCAACAAATTTGCCATCATATAAATATTGACAAAAGAGGAGTAACATCGACCTTGAAATTGTTACTTTTCTGATCACTAGAAAAGCTCTCTATATCCCCCCAAAAGTTACCTAAATGTTTCTTCAGCTCTAATGAAAGATAAGCAAGACCTTGCTGCCAAAATCTCGTGCCAACCATGACTTTCACTTCTTATCGGGGCCTGCCAGTGTATGAAAGCTTTTTAATGGGCGGTCCAGCCGTCTCAAAAGTTTTCAGCTTTACTCCCAGGTGGTTGCATCCTTATTGTGGTGCCTGCGCTGGACCAGGCAACCGACCCTCCCCTGACATCCCACCGACGGGCTGTTTGTGTCCACCTCTGTGCATTTAATGCGGGGTGCGCTGCGGCATCCCTCTCCCACGCCTGTCCYGAGATCAAAGGGAAGGCGTCTGAGATGGCAAAAGGGGTTGGAGTAAATATCACAAATCAGCTCATAAACCGGCCCTACTCTGCAGAAATGATCTTTCCAGGGCTTCAGGCAACGTGAGAGCACCAGGAGGAAAAGCGTGCTGCCGGGGGCTGCTACAGCTTCTGCCTTCTTGCTGCTCTCTTTGTGGCTTTTAATAGCGTAGCACCATCAGGGGCTGATGCTTCCTTCTCCGAGGCTCACAGGTCTCATGTACAGGGCGGTCAGAGGATGCGAACAGAAAGTCCAGGGCTGCCTGATGTCGGCATCCCTTGCTAGAAGAGACCGAGAGAAAAAAAGCTTCATGGGTGCTGAAACGTGAGGGTTTGTGAGGGAACTTCTGGGAAGAGAAGTGATAAGCCCACATAAATTAGGAAGGTAAGGAACTGAGGATTAACCCTATTGTTTTACACAGAGTTGTCGCATTAGAATCAATTGGCTTTTGGTGTTTGTGGTTAATTATTGACTTTTATCTGCGTGTAGAAGGAAAGCACTCGTGAAGGCATTGCCTTTTCTAGCATGTCAAAAAGCCAAGAAAGTACAAGAACTTTTTAGAGAAAAGCAGAAAAAAAAAATTAAAAAAACCCAACCAGACCTATATTTCCTGTGGAAAATTTTTCTTCCACGGCAACTGTAAAAACAGCTCAGATTGTGTTGATTAACTAAGTGTATTATCCTGTGAACAACAGGGTCCCATTAGCTCTGTCAGAAGGCCAATACCCTCTGTACTGAAAACCTCTCAATTCAGTACATTTCTCTGCCGCAGAGTAAATTCCTGCCTGACCCCATCAAAGGAATCACTGTATATCTTGAAGCATGAAAACTAATAAATCAGAAAAAAATGTTACTTTTTCCCTTTGCGTTTTGATTGCAGACATCAAACAACACATCGCAGTTCAGCATATAGAAGAATGCTGTAGCACATAAAAAAAAAAAAAGCTGAATTACGGAACACTACGCGAAAAAACAGCAAAGGAAGGGGAGGTATAAGAAATAATTGTATTTTGTTCTTTATAAACACGTGTGGACAGTGGATTTGTATCTGTGGGACAATTCAGGAAACAAATTAAAAGATAAGTTGTGGTTTAAGCTCAGCAGATTTCAAAGCACATTGTTTATACCTTCTGCAGTGCAATAAAGCTTATCAAGAACTTTCCCATTGGATACCAGAGTCAAAAGAAGAAAGAGGAATGTGAACAGCATGCTTCCTCCAGGTCATTACAATAACTGTAATTCTTTCAGCACAGATTTCCCATGTTAGCTTGAGCTCCATCGCACAATGATCATTTTTAGCAGATCATTGAAAATATAGTGCTGAGCTGACCGAGTTGTTCAGAAATTTGCCATCCTTTCACCTTCCACAAGCTCAAAGCACGTGGCAAGTTCAAGGGCTCTTAATCGAAAATATTATACTTTCACTCTAGAACTTCTTGCTTGTGTCCCCGTAATACGCTGGGATAAATCAACTGCTGATGTAAACGCATTAATTTCAGTGTAATTTTATTTAGAATATATGAGAGTATTACATTTTTGTTTAATGATTCGGATGTGCTTTCTGTAAGGGGGGAGCAGCATCAACTCCCTGTTACAGAGGGGAGAGCTGAGCCTGGGAAGTGAAAGGCAGCGATTTGGCCAGCCCTTGGTAAAGCTGGGGGAGCACGCAAGCCTCTCGCTCCTATTCCACATTTGTGCTTTCAACATGAACCGGAATATGAAAACAATGTATGAAGATGTATACATTTCAGAGCACGAGATTCGGTTCTAGATCACCAGACCTCAAAGCTGCGGTATTTCCTAGGCAGAGTGTGCTTCTGCCCCTCTCTTAAATTGAGAGGTCAATTTTTGTCTTCTTTTTCTATTTCGTTCTTGCAGGGGGAGACTGCATGGCATGTTTGTTAGGACTATAATGTTGCATTTGCTAATGAAATAAAGTGGGTTTTTTGGAGAACTTCTTTTAAGCAAAACCATGTGTTCCAGGGAGGAAACATTCTTCTGGTAAACAGCTGAGCCCTTAACATTTAGCAACATAACTCTGTGTTTGCAGCAATTGAAAACTGTGTGACCGAGGAAGCCTGTGTTTCTGGGGCCGAGGACTGAAAGCATTTTGCTTGCTGTCAGAACGCCAGCCCTTTCTTTTATGTATACACTAGATGCAAGAACCAGCTATTGGATGGTTACTTCTTATGGTTTTAATAAAATTTGTCTCATATCAAAACACTGCTGGGTTTTAATGTTGACGCCGCGCTGAGCGATGTTCTCTGCTCCAGCACAGCTGGCTCTTGCTTTCCAGAAATATAGCTGCGCCCTGGCATTACTTGCAAAAATTGCAGCCTTAAATCATTTCCTCGCCCCTCTGACCTGTGCCGGGGAGGACCCTCCACACGCAGATCTCCCCGCCGGTATGGAGAAGGGGGTCATTCCTCCTTCGCTCCCCGGGAGCGGTGCTGCGCGAGCAGAGAGCTGCGGCGGCAGGAGGTAGCTGGGGAACAGGAGAAATTACCTGCCAGACACAGGCAGCAGCCCTGGAAAGCTCAGGAAAAAAAGATAATACAGCTGGAAACTGCAGGCAGAAACAGGGCTGAGAAGATGGGAGCGCCCCATCCCCTGCCCCCCGTCCCATGAGCCCCCCTCTTTCAGAGACGCTTGCATGGCCTCAGGCTGCGGGGCAAATCCTGCCAAAGGGGAGTGGGGAGGTTTTATTTAGTATAAGTGATTTCCCGAACAGCTTTAGGGAGGGGAGGAGGTTGGTCGGGTGACTTTGAGATCACACACGGCTTCTCGGTCCAGCAGCTGGAAGGGGAAGGCCACAGCCCCGGCTCCCTCCGAGCCGAGGGAGGTGATTATTCCTCTGCCTGCTCCTCTCGCTGACGGTGGGATGCTGAGCTCTGGGCATCACATTGACCCTTGCAGGACGAGGGGATCCTACCTTGTTCCTTGTAGCCCTCAAAACAGCTGGGCATGCTTACAAATTTCAGTAACTACCAGCTAAGGCCAAACGAGATCCCATGATAAAAGTTCAAGGCCCTGCATTATTCTTCTTATTGCTTTCCTGAGCCGATTCTCATTTTAATCAGACTTACAGTACTTTCATCCAGTTATCTCAAAGTACATAATGACTGCTGTAATTATTGGCAATAATGAGCTAATTAATTCTTCTGGGTGTTATTTTCAAGGGATAAATACTACTATCCTTGCTGTAAGAATGGGGAAACTGAGGCAAGGAGGAGCAGTTGTTGGTTAAATAGGTTTGTTTTAATAGTATAATCCTTTTCTGGTTTTATTTGTATAGGTTTATGTATTTGCTTCTTAGCATGCTTCGTGTTCTACTATTGCTTTCCAGTAATTTTGTATGTTATTGTTTTAGCAGATAGCATTTAGCAACAGTTGGTTGTGTGTATGTACTAAGGTTCATTTAAGAAAACTGCAGTGTTTTTAGAAAAATTAACAGATGCTGCAGGGATTTTTTTTTTGTGTTTATATATATTGGATTTCTCTTAACCCTATTTTCCTGGGTTTTCCTTTTTCTTCCTCCTTCTCTTGTTTTAGATGACCTCCTTTTTCAGAAAAAACCACAAGTAGCATTCTTTCCTATTTATTTTTCATACACTTGAGCGTGCATTTAAGTCTCTAATATGGAAAGCTAACTGAATATGACTTTCTAATATGTAAAGAACTAAGATATTCTACTGGTTGTGAAGCTTGTAAGGCAGAGGTGTGGTTTTACTAATATATCAGTTAATTACTTATATCTGTAATTCATATTCAGAAGATATATGCTAGCTCAGTAGCATTCACCAAAGGGTATATGTTTCCCACAGTTCAGGTACGCTTCCCTGAACTCATTCGAAGGGTAGATAAACAGGCAGCCAGAGCAGAGGGGAAGCTGCACCAAAAAAAAGGAATTTATTTTGTTTGTCACATTTTTCTGGTACTTAACAAAACTAACCGATCCATATGATACTCTCTGGAGTAGCAAATAACTACCCGGTTCTTTTCACTTTTATCTCTCAGGCTGTGCTCCAGCAAGCACACATGTGCTTAGTTTTACTATGGCGAGTAGTACAGCGCGATTTCAGTGGAACTATGTGCTATATAAAACTAAGTACACATGCAACTATTGGTAGGATCAAGTCTCTAGATAGGAACTAGTGTCACGAAACTCTTATTTGAAACATCTGCTTTGCTCCAAACTTGTTGTTTAGTAAGGGCCTGACTTTTAAAAGCATTTAGGTGTTTATGTGCACCTTGGTGTCTTTATAAAGCTGGCACTAATTCCTTATTGAACTATGGATTAAGGGCCTCTAGAGAGTCTGAAAACCTTATATAGACTTATTTCAGTCAACTTTTAATTCTAAGGAGACACAAAAAAAAAGTTAAAATTAGTCTCAGCTGTGTTAGAAAAGTGCTTCACAAGCAAGGGGAACAGTCAATCTGACAAAATAAATAAATAGAGGTAGTACAAAGCTTCTATAACTGGAATATTTTGGGGAATTTAGTAGCAATAGGAGGCAAAAAACCTGTGAGAACCATAACATTGTTTCTAAGGTGACGCTGTTAAGTTTGACACTGTTAACCCCGACAGCTTTAGTTCTGAGACTTTCTGCTCTCCAGACTATTTTCCTATCGCTTATTTGTTCTTGCAAGGTTCCCTCCACCTCTCTTTTAAAACATAGATAGATTTGTGCATGGCCTATGGCTCCGAGACTTTTCCGGAAGGCTAATACATGTACAATCTTTAAGCCCTTTTGGAGCTGTTTGAGCGTAACCCTATTTGCGTTTTCCTTTTTGTGCCGGGGAGACAACAACAATCTTGCTGGAAATAAAGCCCAAACAAGGGAAGCTGAAGCGTGGGAGCATGCCAGGGATATGCTGGTGGGTAACTGTTACCGGGCTGTGAATCTCCGCTCATGCTTTCTCTCATCGCCTGTGGTATTTATTCTGCTGTTTAGGCTAGGCTCTTCCCAAATACCCGCTTCGGTTCTTACACGCAGGATTGCAGAGAGCTCAGTCCTGAGGGTGGGTGGCGAGAGAAATCCTCGCAAATGCCCCGCTTGGATCAAATGAAACTGCTTTTTCCATTAAAAACATACGCAGGCCCGCGTTTCCCTTCCACTCCTATCCCGTAATGGTGTACGGCCCRAAAGAGCCCGAACACACCAAAGGGAAAAGCCACGATGGGTATTTCCTTGCTAATGATGGCTGATGAGCCCTTAAAGATTTGAGGAAAACTGTTGGCGGGTCAGCAATCCTAAGCTCTGAAACGGCTCAGGGGCCACGAAGGCTTACGAAGGACGACATATACATTACCTGTCCCTACCTACAGCCCGAGTCAGCCCGCGCCCAGCCTTACAGGAGCCGGTGCGTTTTCAGGACGCTGCCGTACCACGCAACGCCTCCTGCCTCCTTCCCCGGCACACGCGGGGCTTTTTGGCATAAAGTGCGGGGTTTCTGGGTTTATTTACTCTTTGGCATAAAGTGGGTTTTTTTGGGGGGCTTTTTATTTATTCTTTATAACGTCGATGGAAACCTGCGGCAGCTCTCGCACGCCCGAGTTAAGCAGTACGTCAAGAGCGTCTCTAGACCGCCTACGTTCACTGCCCGCCGGGCCTTGGGGCGGGTGTGCGGCCGCTGCCCGGCTGCCAGCGGACGGGGGTTGCTGCTCCCCGTCCCCGCTTCTCCCAGGCCCGGGGGGGGGGGGCCGTACCCCCGCCCGGGCGCCGCGCCGCCCCGGGGCCTGCCCGCCGGCCCGGGCTGCCATGTCTGTGGCGCAGCAAGGCCCGGGACCAGCGGGAGGAACGCCCCGCCCGCCGGCACCGCGGGGAACCGACCGGGCGCCGACACCCGTGAGGGAGGACCGCGGCGGGAGAAACCCTCTCCGCCCGCCGGCCCCTCAGCCCACCGGGCCGGGCCGCGGGTACTGGGGAGTGCGGCTGGGCGGTAGCCGTCGCCTCCCTGCCTGCCCTGGGCCGCAGGTTACGGCCGGCCTCCCCCGGGCCGCCGCCATGCACTTTTCGGCCGACAGAAAAGAGCGTGAGGGGAGGAGGGAGGAGGAAGGAGCCTTTTCTTTTTTTTTTTTTTAATTAAAAACCCCTTCGCCTTTAAGGGGCGGAGCCAGGGGAGTATGCGGAAGAGCCCGGCGAGAGGCGGGCGCTGATTGGGCGGGCGCGGTCTCGTGACGGCGGCTGGGCGGTTCCACTCCCCTACCCTCCCCCCCCCCGCTCCGCGGCACGCCAGCCCCCCGCGTTCCATTGTGTGCGCCAGCGCCGCCGGGCCCCGCCCCCAGGCCTGGCCCCGCCCCCTTTTTTCTCTTGGCTCATTTCCGGCCGCCGCCGCCGCCGCTCGCTTCCCTCCGAGGACTCGGGAGAGTGAAGAAACAACAGCCGCCATTTTGTTTGTGTGTGAGCGACTGAGGGAGGGAGCGAGAGCGAGAGGCCGAGCCGGACGGGGCGAGCAAGGGGGAGGGCAGCGCAGAGAGACCCACGGGCCCGGCCAGGGGACGGGGAGAGAAGCGAGGAGCCGAGACGTCCCCCCCCCCCGCCGCGCCAGCCTGCCCGTCCCCTCTCTCTCCTCTCTCTACCCTTTTCTCTCTTCTCCTTTTCCCCGACTTCTTTCTCTTTCCCGCTCCCCTCAGCCCCCGCTTCTGCCCGCTCCGCCACACACGCCACAGGAGCGGCCCTAGCCGGGCCGCCGCCGAGCGCCAGGCAGGGGCAGTAGGGAGCCTGCGCTCGGCCCCCGCGCTGCCTGCGCCGTCCCGCCCCACCCCCCCCGCCGGGGAGCGCCGAGGACCCCCTCCCCCGCCCGGCCATTTAACCCACCCCGGGGCGAGTCCCCCGCCGTCCCCCGGCGTAATTTTTCTTCTATTTTATTATTTTAATTTTATCCCCCTCCTCTTCTCGGAGGGGTCGCTGACCGGCCTCCCTCTCCCCTCCCGACTACCAACCTCTTCGCTTCCTTCCCCACCCTCGCAGAGGCGAAGAGGGAGTCCCCGCCGCGCCCGAGCAGCGGCCGAGGTTTTTCTCTCTCGCTTTCCGCGCCCCGCATAGCCCGTAGGTCCGCGGGAGCGGAGACGGGCAGCCCCCTCCCTGCCCGGCGCCAGCGCTCTCAACCATCCTCGGCCGCCCGGGAGGGGGGAAGGTAGGCAGAGGGGGGGGAGGGGCCGGCTTCTTCCTCCTCCTCCTCCTCCTCGCCGCTGCTGTGGGATCGGCCCCTCTGCCTGCGCCGGAGGGGGGGGGCAGCCTGCTACTGAGAGCGAGAGAAAGAGGAAGGGGAAAGAAGAGAAGAAGGGGGGGGGGGGGCAGAGAGGGTGTTGAAACCCGCCCCCCACCTTCCCATCCCGCGATCGGTGCTGCCTCCATCAGGACAACAACCCCTCCTCCTTCCCTGCACAACAAGATGTGAAGCGGAGACTCCTGGGACTTATCCTCACCCTCCTCATCCTTACAGCTCCCCTTTCTGCAGCCATTAGCGACGGGCGAGGAAGAAGCGAGTGGAGCTGGGGACCCCGCGCACGCCTTGCCTCTCTCCCCGCCGCCTCCCCCCCAGCCCTGTCGCTGGCGGTGGGTATTTTTTTGCAGGGTGGTGTTGGAGGGGGAAGGAGCTGCTGCTAGAGGACGGTGATCTTTTTTTCTTTTTTCCTCCTCCTCTCCCCTCCTTCGCCCGCCTCCTTGTGGCGATGAGGAGGAGGAGGACGGCGCCGAGGAGGAAGAGGCTGATGGCGGCGGTGAGGAGGCAGCAGGAGGAGGAGACCCCCCGAAGGATGAAGATGATGATGGTGGCGGCGGCGAGGAAGCACCAGCAGCACAACAGCCGGGATTAATTTTACTAAAAAAAAGGAAAAAAACAACCCACCAGCCTCTTTTTTTAATTTTTTTTTAATTTTTTTTTTTTTTTTTTTTTTT
>JAYKAV010002777.1:2093885-2119094 GCA_035582835.1 Phoebastria nigripes
CCAGCTCCCACCTTCTCCCCGCTTCTCCGCTGCCGCCCTCCCGGAGCCCGAGGGGCAGAAAAAGGGGAACTTGGCCCCCCTCCTCCGCCAGATCCTCCTCGCTCGCTCTCGGCGTTATTGTTCTTCAGCTGACTTGGGGCCCGAGAAGAAGGTGAAGGTTTTGGGGTTCACCCCCCACCGTCTCTCTGCTCTGAGTGATTGTCTAAAAAAGAATTAAAAATGGCCGAGAATGTGGTGGAGCCGGGCCCGCCTTCAGCCAAGCGGCCTAAACTCTCCTCACCGGCGCTCTCCGTGTCCGCCAGCGACGGCACAGGTCAGTCTCGGGGGCCCGGGCCCTTCCCACCTCTCGGTCCCGCAATTATTGCCCTTTTCTCCCCTCTTCTGCCTAAATCTCCTCCTCCCTTTTGCTGCTGTTAACTCGTGCCTGCCTTCGTCCTTTCTGTCTTATCTGTTTCTCCCGTTTTCGCTCCGTTTGAACCTATTGGCGTTAATGGCATAGGGAGGGTGTTCGGATGTTTCTGCCCTTCTATTTTTTTGGAAGCGATTGAAAGCAAAGCTGTGCAGTTTATTGTGCTTTTGATCAACTGCAGATAAGACTTAACAGTTTGTCATTTTCGTGTCTTTCACAATAGTAGTTATTACTGAGCTCCTTGCTAAGCATATGCCTTTAACGCCAGCTGCAGAAATACGAAATAGTGCTAAAGATGATGCTTTTGTATACTTTATTGTTGAATTGTGTGTGTACGTTCGTACACACAAATGCGTGTGCTTGTTTCGTATTTTATTTTGCATATACAAGGGTTTTTTACAACTCGTTTAGAAACGAGATTTATTTCTCTGCTATTTTTCTTTTTTTCTTCTTATATGCAGTCTGCTTATTTGATTTACTTTTTACAATCCTTCCTACTCTTCCTTGCAGAAGGATATCTAAAAACTGCTTTTCTGATTCAAATAGGCCATCGACTTCAGGAAAAAACAGCTAAAACCAAAATCCAGATCCCAAGCTTGGGGCATAAGGTTTATCGAGACTCTTGCCCTCTTAGAAATGAAATGTTATTTCACCTTATTTGCATTAAGAATCAATATGGAGTGCAGTTCATCTTGCATCTCTCGTTTCTTTGCTGCAAGACCAAAATGTCTGAAACTCCCCTGTAGACTTAAGGGCTGTGAAGATAAAGGGGCTTCTCTGCAGTCCTGCAAAGGTCTTCGGTGATGCTGTGAAGGCAAGCTAGAAGTTGGAAATCTTAGGTGTCCCAATCCCTAGCAAATATGAACTGGTTGTACTGGGAGGGGGGAGGGAGTGACAAAGGGCTGTTCAGCTTTTTAATGCTTCTTGTGAAGCAGATGAGTATTTGGTGTCATTTTGCTATGAGAGTACTTGGTTACCTGTCCCGCAGGAGTTTCTTTGAACTCACTTTAGATCTTCTTAGCCTATGGGATATGGAGGAGGCCTCCTCCTGCCAGAGTCTAGTGAGTGGTGGCGTTTCTGATGCCACCGGTGGTCTTGTTCAATGCAGTTACAGCTGGCAAGAAAAAGGAAGAGTTGTGGGGTTGTTTTTGTTTGGGTTTGGTTTTTTTTTGTTTTGGTTTTTTTTGTTTTTTTTTGTTTGTTTGTTTGGGTTTTTTTTTTAAAAAGCTCCTAATTTGACAGTAAACAGAAGGTTTAGTAGCCGGTTTTTGGTTGAGCAGTGGACGTGATTCTACTTGGAATCACTTTCAAAATTTTGATTTTTGCCTTCTCTATTCTTGGTGAATGATGTGTTAGTTTTGAAAAGTTTGTGTGTTAACTTTTAGAGCATATTAGGTATAGGCAACGTTATGTTGTAACTGGAGGACATGACTATTCCTAGTATCAACAGGTCTCTAGTAAGAGAGTAGAAGAGTGTTGGAGACGCTGCTCTTTAGCTAGAGCTAGTTGTTGGGGTTTTTGTGCTAGACTTGGAATCAGTAGTAACCATTTTTAATTTGTCTTGACAGTGGTTATCATGCTCTGTTTAGAGAGGTGAAATAAAAATGTATTTTGGGAGAGAAGTCCTGATACTTGAAAAATATGAAAGTTAAAGGCGTATTTTGATTCAGATGAACGCACGTATCTAAGTTAAGACATAAGGTTTGGATAATTTGTGAATGTATTTCAGTTTAACAGGTGCAGATTTTCACAGAATTCTTAGTCTGTTTTAATTGTTAGCTTACTGGGCAGCTTAATAAATGAACTTTTTACAGTTATGGTGAAACACTAGGGATTGTTGGACAGTTTCAGTAGTGCACAAATGGGATAATTTTTCTCAAAATGGTTGAGATTGTCATCACCTGGTAGCTATGCAGAGGTTTATAGCGGTGTGAACACTTTATATATGCTACATAAAAACTATTAAAGGATTCTTACTCTTCTGGATTTTTTTTTTTTTTTTGACAACTTATTACCTGGATTTGGGACAGTTCCACTTTCTGTGTTTTTTAACATGAATATCATATCTGTTTCTCTAATTAAATAAAATCAAATGTGCTTAACCAGTAAGCACGTTTTGAGGGTTATATTTTTCATTTGCTGCTTGAGACACTGCAATTTTTTTTGTCCCACTTTTGCTGTTGTGGGAAACTGCTTTGAAGTTTACATTTTTTAACCTATCTGCTGCTTAAATTTGCTTTGAAATAGTGCAAGCAGCTTTCATTAAGTAAATTCCACTTATAGAATCTGTTGTATTGTCCCCACTCCTTAGTTAATTATAGAAAATAAATAATATGGTGCTTATGTACTTACTCAAGCACTCTTTTTAAAACTGTTAGATTCACAGCATCATTAGAGAGAAAGGGAAGGAGAAAGGTAAGAAACATGCACTGTTGATGAGATTTTTTTCCAGCACACGTGCATAGTGGATCTTGCAGTGTGTTTCTTTTGCTGTTAACTTTTTTAGCTTGTTGGATACCTAAAACCAATGACTGACTCTAGCTTATTCCCAAAGTTGCAGATGTTAAGTGTATTTATATTGAAGACTAAGTTGAGTCTCTAATTAGCTCATGTTTTCACTGTAGACCTGGATGATACTGATATTCTGAGCTTGGAATGTACTAAACTCAAATGTTGGTGGTTTTCTTTTAAAAAGAAGTCGGCAAAGATTGTCCTAATACGCTTGATTTATTGGCAGCAGCCAAATATAGCTGCATTTCCCACTGTTGTTGCAGTGCTGCATCTTCTTCTGTCTTAAAAGTCTTAAATGGTTCTGTGTTCCCTGCTCAGAATTCGCTTTGCCGTAGAACATACTGTATTAGTGTAGTTTTGAGTTGCTTTATTAATGCCAATTCCTTCTCTAGGAGGCAAGAATAACATAGACTTACAGGGAAACTGAAATGTTTGTAGCACATTTTGAAATAAACATTTTGAATTAATTTAGAAAGTCTTGGTATTGTCAGTGTCGTGTAGTATGTTAGAATTTTTGAATGGTCTCATTTTTTTCTTAAATGTTGTGTAGTTCTAAAATAGCTTCAGGAGCTTTTGGATTCCCTTAAACTGCCAGAGGTTTTTCTACAACTTTTTTTTTCTATTTAAATGTTAAATGTCTTGCAAAGAAGAATGGTAATTATACATGTATCTTGTCCAGATGTTAAGTTTTCAGAAGACCATTACAGCTCCACAGTGGGGTCACCTTTTGTTGGTACAGTATCCTTAGTATGGGATGTGAGTTTGTGACACTCAATGCTAGCACAGCTCTTCTGTACTAGCATGGTTACATTGACATAAGTACTTCGCCAGTGTAGCTCATTTTGCTTACCTTTCCTTACTGGTAGAAACACTGTTTTGATATGTTGCACCTAGTCTAACAAGCCTTTCTTAAACATTGTATTAGCAAACTGGTGTGCACCAGTCTATTCCCCCCACCCCCCCCCACTATGAGAGAATAATTTGAGTGCATCCTGAAGAGTTACCTCCTTGAGTAAATGAGTGGAAGTCTTTCATAAAGATACATTTTTAACTGGATGCCTTAAACCAGTGATTTGGTTTTTTATTTGGCCTTTTTATTTGTGAACCCCTCAATTTTTCCTGCAGTAATGCAGGTGTGCTGAAATTGCCACGTACAGGTTTCTATGTGGTATATTCAGGAAGGGAGAGTTTAATCATGTTTTACAGCCTCCTCCTTAGAAATAACCTGTTTTCTGTGAACTAGGAAAACTTTTCGGGCTCTGGGTTCAGAACTGCTGTGTTTCGTCAAGGRATAAAAATGGAGTATGCTCTCTGCTGCAGCGTGGTTGTATGGTGTCATGTCTTTGGGTTGCTAGATCCGAAAATAGGATTTTAAGTGCTTAGTGTTTCTGGCTTGCTGTAACATTGGAAGTCGGTTTTCTACAATTAGTTGGCACATGTGTTATATCAGAGATCAGTGTACGTATTTGTGGTATGTGCCTTAACATCCTTCAGTTTACTGTATCCCAAAGTCGCATTTTTCTCAGTGATAGCACATCTTCAATCTCCCTTTTGTACCCATCTTTTGTAAAGTTTGTATGTTCCTTTTTTTTCAGGAACTGCTTCTGACCTTTAAAACTTTACTCTCCCTTACATCAAAGGTCTAAGACTTGTAACGAAACTTCTTGCCTGGACTACTACAATTTTGACTGATACTCATCTTTCACTTGTTCCAAATGTATCAGGATGTTTCTTTGCTCGAAATGAATCATATTAATCTTGTCTCACTGCCTTTTCCAGAGGCATATGCACGGTTTTCAATTCTGTTTCAGACAGCTATGTTTTTTTTCTTAGTGTTTGTATATACTACTTTTAAAATTAAATAGTTTTCACAAATCTGTTTTCTGGCTAATGTTTAAGACCAAGTCATTAGCTACATTTAACTTACAGCCATCAGTTAAATWTTTTTATCCATTCTTGTTGAGAGCCACATTTTTGGCTGTTTTTTTTCCAAGTATTAGTTACGAGGTAAGAGATGCCTTAAAATACGGTTTGATGGATGGCATATACTGTAAATCGAGTATTGCAGTGATGGATGCTTGTGTGGCAAAAATGGGCATCTTTGCCTTGTAGCTTAGTAGGTTCTCAAAGTAACTGCATTAGGAATAAATTTAAATTAAGAGAATTTAAGTCTGTAAGATTTTCTTTAAAAAGTAAACCGATCATTCATATGGTGCTTACAACTTTTTAAAGAAAATCTTGCAGACTTTTGAACCTCATAGATTTCCAAACTGCTATATCTCTACTTTTTTTGTCCCTTTCACCAAGTGGATTGTGTGTGTCTCTGACATAGGTATGTACTTTTTCTGAGCAGTGTTAGAAAGGTACCTAATTTAAAAACAAACAAACAAACATCCACTACAACTGTGATGTAAAACTGAATCTTGACCACTTACAAATAAAAAACCTTTGAGACTAGAAAACCAGTTTACAGTTGCAATTTAAAAATACAAATTCAGAAGTTTGATATTGCAGGGAAAACTTTTGTTGCTGAACTTGGGAATTTAAATCCTAGATTAAAAAAACCTACTAACTTTTGTATCTTGTCCCTCACGGTCCTAGAGCTTGGTTTGGTTTTAGTCTAGAGGGTCGCTAGTTCAGGTTATTGGTCAGTTCTGTATTTGCAGAAAACCAAAGTTTATCTGGGAAGGGTCTAGCGGACTCAAGGGTTTAGTGTGCATTTTTAGGGGATGTGGGTTTCATAAGGTACTGGGGATAAACGCTGAACTTCTACTGTAGCAATTCTGGTTTCTTGTACCTTTACAACTTGGAGAAAATGATTTATTATTAGATTTTAATTTTGTATGATTTAGTATGTATTTCTTGCATCTTCTCTGTAGGCTGCTTGATTATCTCCATTGTGTCACCTCAGTGTCTGTCTTAGCTGCGTTAGCAGGAGCAGCCTTTCAGTGCTTATTCCAACAATGTAATGATACTAGTTTAACCTTTCTCATCGCCCTAACTAGTGCCCTCTCTGAGAGGGCTTGGCCGAAAGTCATTTAGATTTATTATTTGACAAATGGAGTAATTTTGCTATGCAGATTTCACTGACAGATAAACAGTGCACACCTGTCTCCAAGGATTTGGCTTTTCTGTCTTTACTTAAACTGTAGCAGCAGGCTGAAGTAAAATACATCTGTCTCTGCATATGGATGTATGCACTGACAAAACATCCATGGTTACATTGAATTTGTAGAACTTCAAGTAGAACTTGAACTAGGGCAATTCACAGAAATCCTCTCCCCGAGCAGTAAGTGACTGCTGACAACATCTGACAACATGACTTTGTTGCTATTTAGGAAGAGAACAAGTTTCCTTAAAATGGATTGGCATATGAATGTATTTAAAGTTCTCTTAAAAACTTGACATGCTATATTCTTCTTCAAGCACACATTTCTTCCAAAACTTATTGAAGAAAATCAGAAGGAGGAGTGTTGAATTCTGATTAACTCAAACCATAGTAACTTGTGGTTTAGTTAGTGATGTCAGGTGTGTTTATAGGAACAGCAAGGAGATGAAATTGTGGTCCAAACTAGGATTTTCACAAAAAAATGCAAGTTAGGTACAGGACCTTCAAAACCAGCGCAGGTTATTTTCTATTATTGGTGGTTGTGAGATGGAGCAGAGAAAGATATTGCTTTTTTCCGTTTGATGGTGCGAAACACCTCTGTACTGCACCTTTTGTTGCATCTCCATAAGAGATGTAAGTAGAGTTTTGAACCGATCTGTTTGCTTGTAGAATCATGATTTACTGTTTCTTGCTTTGTAGAACTCCCAAATACAAGCGAATAGATAATCACTCTTACAACATACTCTTACTGTGTTAATGAATTAAAATAATCTAATTCTCAGTTTTTTTCCTTTTTAGAATTCTAATAAAAAATAACATTCTGGCAAAATGCTGGTGTACGGCTTGCTCAATACAAATTCTGCTGAAGCTAAACTGCCTTTTACGTATTCCTGAATATAATTTCAGTAGCTCTGGGGAATTACTGGTTCAAGATAAAGAAGTCTGATCTGCTGACTTCTGTTTTTTGTTTACTTTTTTATATTTTTTTTTTTTTTACATAAATTCAGCATTACTTTTTGGTTTTACTTGGGAGTAATGTTGAATGAACTCAAGTCAGTAATACTCAGAAAACTGACTTGACTTTCTGGTAATTGTATATGCAGATTGCATCATTTCAATGCAAACTTGACAATGAAGTGAACTTTACTCTTTTCTTGAAACTGATTTGTAATTGCTTCTAAAATGAAACTGATTCAGTGTGTTTGTGCACATGCGAGTGTTCCCTTCCTATCTGCATGTACCCATTTTTTCCCACCAATATAGCAGACCAGCAAGGCATCTCTAACTTTCCAGACTCGTGTGCATGGTGGTCCACAATTTATCAGACTCCCAACTGAAATGCTATTCTTACTATTTAATGATACCACAGACCAACAGTAGCTAACTTAAGGTGGTCTTGCGGGAATTTCAGTGGCATACACAGGATAGTCTTGGGAATAAGAATACTAATTTAGAGACTTTTCACTAAGGTTAAAGGTAGCCCAATGAAATTTATGCAAATAGCAACATGTTCACAAGGAAATTATTAACTGTGTGACTTTAGCATTTTGGAATTAAAATGTCAAAACTTATTTGACATCTTATTTGGGTCATCAGTTATGGCAAGACTAGTACCTTTGCATTGTGTTAGGTAAAAGTGTGAATAGGCAGGTACACAAACAACAGTGTCTGCGAAATTCCCCCTTAAGTAATGTTAAAACATTAAACGTACCCTATCTTGATTCTTGCACCCAGTCTTTTCCAGATGATTACACCACTTCTGTTTCCCTAGAACAGCTACAATTCCATATTCCAGAATCATAACCATTGAATTTTCACTATGGTTTTCAGTGGTAAACAMCTGCTATTATCTGTGTCTCTAAATACTGTTTTTTGAAGAACTTTGAATATGATTATGAAAATGAAAAGTTTGTTATAAATATAATTTTCTTTTGAAGTTGCAAAAAACATGCATCAACCAGAATCTATTAAAACTGGCATTTCTGTTGATGTTAGTTTGGGACAAGTAAGACTTAAACTTGCAGGTTATTGAGACTTTGCAAAATTCAGACTTTTTTCCTTAAGCAAGGGTTGATGTTTTTGACACCAATGTTTGAATAGGAATTAGGATAGCTTAAAAAAAATGAAATGAGTGGGGTCTTAAAATAGTCTTTGATAGATGTTGAGCAATAAGTTGTTGCTTCTTTGGAATGATTTTTTTTTACACTTGTAAAATGTTTATACCTGATTGTTACAACTAATAATGAAATCTTGTGCGTTCTAGATGGTGAATTGGACTTTTTCACCAACAAACATTTAGTTGTTTTTAAAAAAATCTGTGCCTGAAGTTGTGCGCTACCATGACATGCTAACATGCTTTGTGCCTTGTGTTTGTTGTCTTCCAGGGTTTTTGAGTATGTCCTTTTTAGATATGTTTTCTGCTTGTATTGTTTGCAGTCTTACTTCAAATTACCAAGTTTCTTGATGCGGTGAGCAAATTCAGGTCTTTTCTGGATTAGCAGGAAAGGAAGGAGGCAGTGCTTCCCCAGTTTCTTGCAGGGAACAGTCTTAATATGAAGTCTAATGCTGAAGACTTTGTTACCCAAATAGCGTAATACAGAATGAGAATTCTCAGCTGCTGTTGCATAAGTGAAGACCTCTGCATCACACTTCCACTTTGGGGATGAGTGATGATGAGGGTTATATAGGGACTGATGTCCTAGGATTTTGGGAGCAGTAGTTACAATGATGAATCTAGACCTTAGTATTTCAGGCTGATGTTGAATTTTTGCCCCTTTGTCTTGCATCAAATTAGTAGATTGATTTAAATTAACTCTACGTTTTAAGGTAGGAAAAATGGTTTGGCAGAGTTTGTGTTACCATTGGGTAATTGTGGCTTCACAGAGGATCTACATGAAGAGCCTTGTCCTTAATGGGCTTTAATGGTGAGAATAAATCTGATCTCCAAAATGCCGTGTAGCAAAATTCTCTCACACCCACCTGGTAGGAATCTTAGAGTTTTTGCCTCTTTCTTAGACATGGGTTTTTTCCCCTGATAAAACTGTCTGAACATGTCTAGCTTAATTTTCTGCCATTGCAGAGGCCTTGGGAATTGATGACTTTCTTCATTAGCACTTTGTTTCATGTCTGTGCTTCACCTTTGCTTTTGCATTTTCATGGATACCTAAGAATTGTCTTGTGAGAATGTGTCTCCTTATCTTGTTCTGCCTTTTTCATTTTTATGTTTTGAGTTCTGGCCTTTTTTTAAGGGCATTTCAGACAATATGTTTTAGGGCCTGTAATGGTGGTGCTTGACTACAAGCTTGAATGGCTGGTTTCTCTGGGATATTGGTTGTATCCTCTGGGCCCTTTCTCTGTTGCATCTAGGCCCTGTTCGATTCCTGGATAGCTTTCATGTCGCCATGCAGGGAAGATACTGACCTCAGCAGTTTATTGTTATTCTTTGTCTGAAAGCACAGCAAAGGTATCATGTTTTCTGTGTAGTCCAACATCATCTATGGCTCCTGTCAACCCTGTCACATGCATGCTTTGTATTCAGTGTCCTGTATTAAGCCTTGTCCACTTGTTTCATTGTGAACCTAACGACTGTGATGTAATTTGATCCACTGATATGTTTCTGGAGCCCAGAAACATTTGTGCAAAAAGGTGGCTGTTCAGCAGCTTTCTAATTTGATATGTCTGTGTTATAAATGGAATGCAGGGACAGGAACTGTAAAGTCTCTTACCTCTGTAAGATCAGCAACGAGGGTAAGCACTGGAGGATGTTGCATGTCTGGCATGCAGGGTTTTTCAGGTGTCACTGTTCACACATGATGCTGTTTCTTCAGATATACCAATTCTTATTTGAGACTGAATGCTTGAATGTCTTGAGTCTGAGGGTACAGTACACATGAGAGTAAAGCTACTACTATTCTTGCTATTTTGTAGCAAGTGGGCAGGTTCTATTTGCTAGAACCAGATAATCTCCATATTGATAGAAATGCCTGTTTTATTCTGAAAGGTGAATAGCGGTCTGTTGTCTTAATCCAGAAATGAGAAAACAACTGAATCATGACTGTAGGCTAGAAAGCATGCAAAAGAAACTAGCATGTGCCACTTGAACCCACATGTGGATTTCTTTAAGTAGTGAGTATGGATATATTTTCCTTGCTTTGTAAGCTTGTCAAATSTCCACCTTGCCTTGCATGCTTTGAGAGCTGTTACATCACTGGTTTGAAAATTGATCACTTGATAAGGCACTGATGTCTTATTGACTTAAGGATTTTGATTGCATGCTCTGAATCTGTACTAGTTTAAAGTCCATTTTGGTTCCAGGCGGGTTTCCAACCCGGCCCGGTAGTTTCCTTGCATCTTGCAGATCAGACACTGTCAAAGGCAGACTTCTTAGAAGTAAGGTCCAAAACTAAGAAAATAATCCATAGTATGCAACACAAGTTAGCACACTGATTTTTGAAGTTGCTTTCTCACAGTTTAGGGTGCAGTTCATATTACTTAATCCAGTCTAACTGGACTGCCATTGAAAGAAATGGACCTGCTCCATCTACTGTCTTTTCTGACCCACTTTCTGACTACAGATCTAATGTAGCCAGGGCAAGTCAGGCCAGTTTCTTGACTCTACAAAAGACTTGCTTAAGTGTTCAGTAGTGGTACAGTTCCTAAAAGGAATTATTATATGCCTTTGCRTGTTGAGACTACCTCAGGTTAAGACTTTCTGATTACCTACTTAGATGTTGTTTTGTGGAGGTGCTTTCCTTCTCTTTCCTTTGAATCTCAGGTGGCAGTAGCAATCTATTTTATATCTTTTCATTACCTGTGGAAAGAAATACACTAAAAATACCGTAACTAACATAATGTGGAATCACTCTGTGCCACTCTATTGAGATCAAGATTTAGCTCTACCACTTACTGCCTGCGTACAACTGGATGTTTTTGAGCTCTTCGGCCAGATACTGTCTGTTCTGTTACATCCCAATTTTTCTGTGTCTGACTATACCCCAAGATCTCTAGGAATTATGAATCAGGTAGACAAACGTTTGCAGGACTAATCTGCCTCCTTTGCCTTCCCACAAGCTTAATTTTGTTAGTAAGAAATCTTCATGTGTATCCTTAATGAAACAGATTGCAAGGCTAGCAGTGGACACAGTGTACTGGAAAGTCAATCAGTTCTCTGGATATTTATCATCGTTGTCTTAAGATATGCCTTGGACTCTTGTGTGAGTGTATATGCCATTATTTTCACATAGTCTATGAGCTGTCTGGCCCAGCCTTGTCAGTTTTTGGATTGGTCATAGGTAGAACTCTCTACAGTGGGCTTTAGGATACGTATTATATTTAAAAGACTGAAATGGATTGCAACTGTTGCTAGATATACACAAAGTCTTATTGATCTTTCTGGTCTTTTGAGACTGTTCATGTTTCAGTCCTGTATCTGAAAACTTTTGCCTCCCGGCAGTTGACTAAAAATGTAGTTTTCATAGTTGACCAGACAACTGAAAGTGTTTCTAGTTYTATTGTTTATCTACTGGCTGAAGAAGACTTTGAAGTTTTGTTTTTGGAAAAGACTTCTAAAAAGAGCAAACTCACACCAGAATGCTGCATTGTTGGTATTTACTGCTTACGATTTTGGCTTGTAGCTGATGGTATTCTTTTATGATGAATCTTCTGTTGTGTATTCTCTAGGATTAAAAATCCTAACAAGTTAGTCTTACATGGAAAGACCAGTTCACATTTTTTTGATGTAAAGAACTAATCCGATTGGGATTATCTCTCAACCATTTCGTTTTGGGTTTTGTTTTGGTCGTGGTTGTTTTTATTTTTTAATATAGCTGTTGGTTTGTTGTGTTTTGAGACATTAATAAAAAGAATTAAAAACACTTYGAGTTTTTATGACGTTTTTCTTCCTGTTCACGGGTGGCACAGAATGACCAGGCCAAGGAGCTCAGGTAGCTTGTACCTGGATACTCGAGTTGGATATGAGCGAGTAAGCCTTAAAGCTGGAATTATCTTCTCATTTATGAGGAGGGAGAATTTCAAAAAGAATGAGGTCTTCAGAGAAGCAGATTAATATTTTCTTGTGAAGAAAGATGAGCAAATCTTTGTCTCTCAAAACAAGAATTGCACTGCCCCTTTGCAGTGTTATATCTGAAATCATCTAAGTGGGTCTTTCTGAGAAAATATTCTGTGGCGGTTTGAAAAACGAATTAGTTCTTCATATTTAGACATTTATTGATCACTTTCTAGGTGGTTTTGTGAAAGGCTTAATATACGATGGTCTGATCTCAAGAAGGGTGAAGTGGGGATTTTTGTTTTGGGACTCGCCCTGTCCTGGAAGCTGTGTCTGTTCAAGAGCAGAAGTTTTTTCCCCAGCTACAATCAGTCACAAAACTGGCCTTTGAGCTGTGTGGGCGTCTTTGCCTGAACAGCTGATTCCCATTTTGCAGATGCGAGGTTGCTGTGTGCTGCCATTATGGTTATGTTGTAGGTACAGGATTTGTGCTGGCTCATGTTCTTCCCAGGCACTTAACTTTCATTTTCAGTTTTGTTTGTTCATCATTAAGGAGAATTTTTTTTCTGAACAGCAGACTAACTTGTGAATTACTGATCGTATTTTTTACTCCTTCCTCACTCATGGGCTGTTTGTCAGGTTATTAGCCAGAGTGTCTTCCGGATGTAGTGCTTCAACATTTGCCTGTTAAAGGTGTCCTAACAGGCATCTTAAGATGCCTGTTGAAGCTATTTTAAACTGTCATGTGTTTTTTTGATTGCTTTCTACATTTCCTTGATCTCCCCTCTAATTTGAGGGTCTCTTCCACTGTAACTCTTCCTATGTTCATCAATATTTAATTCTTAAGCTAACCACTGAGCATTGTAAATTTTTTTTTTTTTTTGGGGGGGGGGTGGTGTGTGAGATAAGTCTACTAACACAAAACTCTAAATTCATCATTTTAAATGGAGGAGAACTTGGACAAAGCTTTATCCTTCTGATTCTTCCTTCACTTCTGAATCTTCAAAAATATCAGTCATGTTGAAGAATACCAGTGATGCAAATGAAAGATCAGTCCTTAGTATGTGTTGCAAAGCATAACTTTTAGCACGAGATTTACGTTACTGAAGAATGGGCTAACTGATTTTGATAGCTTAAAACATAGTTATTTAGTGGAAATTTTCATTCTGTCTCTGGTGCTTTGCAGTAATGAAGAATATATAAATGGAGTTATAAAATCTCCTCTGTTCTGGTATACCTGCATTCTTGCCAACCTCATACGATATTTTTCAGAATTCTTAAGTCATGACCTTATCTATGATAACAGTTGCAAAGTTGTAGAAACTCTGTTAGTACTGGAGTTTGGCAGTTTAGGTATGGTATCATGTGAAACATTTTGAACAGATTTCTAATGCTGATGAGCTTTTCTGACTTATGTGCTGTTTAACTGTAGTCTTTTTCCATTAATATTTGGGCCAAGTCATCTTGCCAGCCTCCCTAGAATTCAGTGTAATTGACATTTTCTTTTAAATGCAGTTGCAGTTGCTGAGATAATTAGTATTTTAGGTCATTGTCTAGATCTGAAGTTTTTGAAAATGCAGTGCAATACCTCCTACAGAGCATGCATGAAATGACCTTTCTGGCAGAAGTGGTGCTGAAATGTTCCAATAGTTAACACTAAAAAAACCCTCCTTTACTAGGTATTGTCAGATTCCAAATATTAAGCTTTACAGCCTAGTTGTGCGTAGCTATGTCATACAGTGGCTCAGCTTTTAGCCATAAACTTTCTAGGTTATTTTTGTTTAACTACCATAGATTAAATATACAGATCAAGGTGCGTGCTGCTTCTGCAGAGCTAAGAACTTCTTGTTTTCTTGAGCAAATTGATTCTGGGTACTGTGTAATATTCTTGTATCTATATATCCCAAATAGTAATCTTTCTCCACTTGGTTACCTTGAGGATTGCTTTGCACGGGCTCTTGAGATGTGAATTAGATTTTTCATCCTAGTGTTTTTTCACAGCTTCGTAGCCAGGAGGGTTACTTTGATTGTTTTCTGACGGTGTTTGTTGTGGGAAGATACTGGCTGTCCAGTGAAGTTCAATGGAATTTTACAATTCTGTGCTGGGAATGACTGGATGTGGAAGATTAAAAAAAAAAAACAAACACCCTCCCCATCCCCAACAACAACAACAAAACCCCCCCCAAAACAAACAAACAAACAAAACCCCACAACCAAACCTCTATTTATTATTTTACAAATAGTAAACATTTTTTTGGAAACTATATTACTGTATTAGTTATGTCTGTTCCAAAAGTTACAGGCTTCAGTGAAAGTTAAAAATTGAAGACAGTGCTTTCCCATCAACCTTTTAATTCTTTGTAATAATTGTTGTCTAATTCCATTGGCTAACTCTGTGGGATTTTTTAAATACAGTGTTTTTTTTTTTTCTCTCCTTCCTTGTCAAATTTCTCAAGTTGAGAGATCATAGTCTGAGATACCCAGTGATCTTTCAACACAAACTGTTGTAGGAGGGTGAGGTAGAATGGTCTTCTCTAGTTCAGACTCTGTAAAGTTTAGAAATTACTTTTGTTATGACAAATTGGATAGTTTTCAGTAATGACTGATACGGGAATTTTGCTGGAACACAGAAAATGAAGTTTTGCTACTTACATGAAATAAAAAAATAGAAACTAATGAACAAGATTTTTCTTCAAGACACTACTGATTGCTCTGACCTCATAAAATTTGTTTTGTTTTTCAGATTTTGGATCACTCTTTGATCTGGAACATGACTTGCCAGATGAACTGATCAGCTCCACAGAACTGGGACTCACCAATGGGGGTGACATTAATCAGCTGCAGACCAGCCTTGGCCTGGCACAAGATGCTGCCTCTAAGCACAAGCAGCTGTCTGAACTTCTACGGGCTGGTAGCTCCCCAAATCTCAATATGGGTGTTGGTGGCCCTGGCCAGGGCATGGCCAGTCAAACCCAACAAAATAGTCCTGGAATGGGAATGTTAAACAGCATGGTGAAAAGCCCCATGGCACAGCCTGGGTTGACTTCTCCCAATATGGCGATGGGTGCAAGTGGACCAAACCAGGGTCCTTCAACCCAATCCACAGCAGGAATGATGCCAACAGTAAACAGTCCAGTTAATCAGCCTGGCATGGGAATGAACACAGGGATGAATGCTGGCATGAATCCTGGGATGTTGGCAGCAGGCAACGGACAGGGGATGATGCAGGGGCAAGTCATGAACGGCTCAATTGGAGCAGGCAGAGGGCGACCTAATATGCCATACCCAAACCCAGGAATGGGTAGCGCTGGTAACTTGTTGGCTGAGACACTGCAACAAGGCTCTCCGCAGATGGGAGGTCAGGCTGGACTCAGAGGGCCACAGCCTGGAGCCATGAACAAGGTAAGACAAGCTAAGCTTGACTTCATTACCTTCCTTCTTCTTGTTGACTTGGTTTTGTAAGATGTATTCCTCTGCAGTATGGGTTCTATAGAAAAGGATTTTTTTTCTTTTAGGAGTCCTGGATCATGTGGTGAATAGTTTATATGCTGCTAAAGTGGAATTTGTGGCAGTCATGGGAGGTGAAAATTGAGTCTTGCACAACAAGCAAGACTGTTGCTAGATTAAAAAGCCTGTTTTGGAAATGTTGTGGCAGCATAGATTATCAACAACACTGAAAAGTAACTTGATTGTATTTTTTTCTGTTTTAYGCTTTGTCCACAAATGTATTTTCCCATCTAATGTGATGCTGGTGTTGTGAGTGTGATGGAAATCCATCGGGACGTTTTAGATGTTGTGCTTTTTTTCTGTGTGACACTTAGTGAGGGTATTTTTTGTCTGAGATTAGCATGTGTTTATGCTGTAGCAGATGAGAAGAGGCACATACAGGTTTGAATGGACTGATACATTGTATGTGCTAAGACATACATTGACCTTGTTAAGAAACACGTATTTGAATTACTGGTGGAGAAAGAATGCTTGCGTAAACACCTGAAGACAAATGTTGGGTTCTTAAAGACCGTTAATCCAACCCAGTTCTAGTTTTAAAATTTAGAAAGGTTTTGTATATAGGAAAGTAAACCAGAAAGCTGAAAAAAAAAAAAAAACTTTTTATATTGGAGGGGGAAATAGATGTACTTTTGTAATTTAGGAGTTTGGAAGAAAGTTGTCGTGGGTCACTCTGAAAAAGTGAGAGAAGACCTAGTGGTTTAAGTTACAAGGAGATGCCTAAATTTTTGTCATGCACAATTAGCTTTTTTAGAGTAGTGAGCCAGTGAGTATTTCTTCTCAAGTTTTTAGTGTTTTGATCAAAAGCCTAGAAAATACTTAAATATTTCTGTTCACTTTAGGTGGGTATTTTGTGTTTCTTGGCTAGTGAGGAGAAAGATTGTCTAAGGTGCTTTGCAATACCTGCTTAGATCCATCTTGGAATGCCTTAAAGTCAATGCACTTTGAGGGCTTGGAATGATAAGTAACATAGTCTATAAATGTATTCGAAACATAAATGAAAATTATGCTCTGTATTAATGGTTTTGCTATGCTTTAATGTATTAAGTAAAATTATTTTAGTGTCTCGTGAACGTTATTAATTATGAATTCTTTGATCTTAGCTGTTTTCTTAAGCTCAGTGTGCTGCTAACAATGGTTCTGATATATATATGTCTAGTAATGAGTTGATTTTGTGATCTGCTCATTTCAGGTATTTTTGCCCGATAGGAAAGTTGTTGCAAGGCTAGATTGCTACAGTAGAAAATTTGTATGCAGTTTACAGTGGAAAGAAATATGTAACTACTTAAAAGTTTTCTTGTATTGGAATTATATAATGTCTAGTTCATTATTCCTTGGCTGTTTAAAAAAAAAAAGTTGATCTTCAGAAAGCTGTATTCAGAGGTCAAAAATTGATATATTGGATATTTGGGTGAAGTGCAACTTCTTAATCCTTACTTACCAGAGCTAAAGTAGGGTTATGAACTATAATAAACTCATTTATCTAGGAGAAGTAAAGAAAGGACACAAAATCAAGCTTTTGGCTGATGTAGTCCAAAATTAAATTGTCTTCCTTGCTTAAATTCTGAAATGTGCTGTACATCTAAAGTAAGAGCTTTGCGCTCTTAATTTTGTGCTCTTGGGAATATTCAGACCAAATACATGATAACTTCTGGTTTTTAATTCATAGTCCCAGACTGGTTAAAAATACTTCGAGTTCTTTAATTGCTGATAAAAAAAACCTTGATACTTTTAGTGTAAGTATAGTGGGTATAGCCCTCATAAAGGAGTTGAAACTGCTGCATGAGAAAGAACAGTCTGAAATGGAGGCTGAAATTCCAGAATGTCTTCAATTGGTTTGGTTGTTGGCAGGGAGCCTGTGTTTCACTTCATGCAGTGGAGTTAGCAAAATCTGACAACAGTAATGTCTGACCGCTTTATCTCTCCACCCATCTGCTTTTGTTTTTCCCACCTACAAATCTTCAAAAAGTAGATGAAAACAGAGGACCCTAAGCAGTTGTTTTTAAAAGCCAGTTTTTTAAATTGGTATATTTAGTACTGTGTTGCTGTTAATGTGGGAGTTTGTGTAATAACTTCTGTAGGTTTCCTTCATCGCTGCAAAAAAYGTGCATTATCCAGGAGCTGTCCTTCAGTAGGAGAAAAAAACAGACCAGACGCTTTGGTTGTGTTCAACTTCATCAYGTTAGCTTGCCAAAGTCAGCCCCTTTAGGTGATGGGAGGGTTGCCTGTGTGAGTCTTCTCTCAGTAAAACAGAGGTGTGTTGCCTGCAATGGTTTGTAGAAGCATTTTCTTTCTCTCCTCCCAAAACATTAGCTAGCAATAGAGTGGAACCCTTGCTTTACACATTAGCCACGTACTTCCCAACGTTTCTAGTTGTGCGTGTTACTTTTTAGGACTCAAAATCCCAAATGTCAATGTAAAGGATTGATTTGGGGTCACCTGGTATACATAAACTTGTACTGTCATAGTTTGCCGCTTACATCCTGTGGCCTAATGCTGTAGTTTTATGTATGATGTAAGCAGTCACTGACATACAAAGAAGCAATTCTGTCTGCATGGCATCTCTGTGCCAGTTGCATGATAGACTGTGTTGAGGAACTAATACAGGCTTGAAACTCACATGGTCCTTTAAAAAAAAAAAAAAGTTTTAATTTGAATTGTTTTTCTGGTCCAATTTATACTCATCAGTTGAAAAGCTAGTGCTGATACTAGGGAGGGGACATATTAAAGGAGTTGATACTGCCAGTCAGAGGAGGGTGTTGACCCTGCTTTGGTGACAGTACCAGCTTAAAAATGCCTGTGAAAGTCTAGCCTGAAAGGAACTGTTAGAAGTTTGGAGGGGAAAGGAATTGTAACCAGTTTTGCTTTCTTGAATAGCTTTTTGTTTTCTATGTGCTTGGTTGTGTGCAAGGTAGGAGGATGACAGATGTGCCTACTATTAAAATAACATTTTGGAAATTGTTTGTAATGCTTTGATTCTTTTAGTGGTTAAGTATTTTTCGGGCTTTTTGTTTCACTAGATAGTTTTACAGCTTTGATTAATTGAAAAGTAAACAGATAGCAAATTCAAGCTCTATAATAAGTTAAGAACAAATTCGTGTTTCCTGTTTTGAACCATTCTTCATTTGGAATTATATCTAGTTAAAATCTTCAGTTTGTTGTTCCACTGGGTTCTGTTGAGAGTGCCCAGTTATGGTCTTATTGTCCAGCCTCTTATTAGGGGAGGAGGAGGGTATTTTGTGTCTTAAATTGGTGTGTGCATTTCTGTGATAACAGTGCTCTATCACAAAGTGACTAAGTTCACCTGGCCTTCAGGTCATTTAGATTTCATCTCCCCTGATTCAAGAAATGTTCTGTTACTCAAGTAATGAAATGGACAGGAAGGCAGTTCAGATTAATAAGGGCATTACTACTACCTCTGCTATGTGAGTATTTCACTCCCATGTGAAATTACTTGAAATGTTTAGAGTTCCAGTAGTAATTCTTTGTCATTTGGCTTACTGTTTGAGTATATATGGGGTTCTCTCCTATTATAATGGATACACTTGGTTTTATCAGTTTAACCTCTGTTAAGAAGGATTGATGGCAATATTTTACAAAGACAAATGTAGTTCTTCAGAATCTCTGTAACTTCCTTTAAGTAAAACAATAAGAAATTTCAGAATAATAAAGTTCTGTTCAAAGTTGTAGAGAGATTGAAGATGATGTCACACTCAAATTGTAAAATTAGATAAAGAAAATAAAAGCACCTTCCTTAGCGTTAGCATATTCAGTGTCTCATTTTAGGTAGAAGGTCAGTGTTCTTGGTTGCCTTACTATTTTCATTAGCTGTTTGATTCAACAGGTGAATGTATCCATACTGTTTAGACTCTGTGACCAAGTGTACCATACGATCAAGTATGGTAATCCATTAAAAGTGTAGTTTTATGTTCTGGTCCTTTGCTTTTTCTTCTTTGGTGAACCAAGGTGAAAAAATGGATAATTGCTCACTTTATCCCAGTGTAAGGGGGGAATGTTTGTTTATGAGGGAGAAATGGARCAGTAAAGACTTGTCTCTGTCTAAGTTTCTGGGATGGGTAGGGGAGTTTCTTGCACAGATGGCAGTGAAATAATGCTGGTGTCTTGCAATAGGTATCTTAAAACATTATGCAGTCAAGTGCAAAGAATAATGATCGACAATAGTCCTTGGAAAGAAATGCAGCAGATACCACTGGCAAAATTTTGTTGTTAGGTTATGCCTGGGTCCAGTAATGCTCTACCAGTCAGTAAAATGGCACTAGAAAGTGATGTACAATAAATTCTTGTTTTTAAAGAGCCAGCTGGAATTTACTAAAACTAACTTTCCTGTTTCAGGGAAGTTAATTAACTTCCACTTGTGAACACGTGGATATGGAAAGATACTAGATACCATCAGTATGGTCTTAAACTAGTGCATGCACTGCAGTTACCCTGATAGAGATACGTAGTTGATACTGCAAGTGTTGGATTATTTGGAAGAATGTTATTAAAACTTAATTCTATTTCTTTACTTCTCCATGCTTACATTTATCTTTGCAAATCTTAAAACTGGTCATTGTTCAATACTATTGCCGATACCTAGTTGTCTTTCAAATATTAGACTGTCAGTGAAGCAGTTGTTTTTACAGAGAAACAGTAGAATATTTGTAATGTCTATGTGCATAGCTGTAACAGCTATTCCTCTTCAATTTGTACTCTGTGGTATCAACAGTAAAACTAGAAGCAGAGTTAGTTACTTGACCTTCTTCCAAACTGAAGGTGCATGTGTTTCATGGCATTAGAACAAAACTTTGGGGAATTTCCTCCACTTCTGTAGTTGCTCTTCTCAGATTGGGGGGAGTGTCTGAGCAGCCTTATCTGATGCTGCTCATGCCTGTGCTTGTGAACTGGGATGTTTCTTGAACTCATGTCATCCATGCCATTTACATGGTGCAAGGTGCACATATTTCACCATTCTGGTAATGACAGCCCCTGCTTCCGCTGGAGGCAGGAAAGTCAAGCTGTTTTCCGCAACAACATGTTGTTGTGTGTATGTAGAAGGTATAACCATTTGAGATTACTTTTGCCGTCTATTAGCCATGCATCATCATCTTTTGCTGTTTTCCTTGTTTCCTCCTCTTCTCCTTTACTGTGATGTGGATTTCTGTCTGCTCTTCCTTGTGTGCAAGTCCTTGCATATGTGATGAAAGTAAGTTGAGGCTGTGAGGAGAGGAAGAGAAACAACGGATGGGATGGATAAGAAGAGAAATGGGAAGAGCAGTGGAAGGAGGTGGTGGCCAGGAAGGAGTGAGTAGAGGTTGCACTTGCTGACTTGTAGCTATGATTCAGCCATGTATGTTTTTGCATGGTATTGCAGATGAAGCCTTGTACTTGTCTCATGCAGTGGTACTAACACCACCTTTCTTTGGCTGGTTCTTCTGCACTCAATTGTTTATCTACCCCTCACTCCCAATAGATCATTAATATGATGATAAACTATATGTCAGTCTTTCTGGTTGTTTCCTACTGATAAAATTCTACAGGATTATTTTTATCTTCCTTCTGTAGTCATGAGGTCATCCATTTCTTCCTGTTTGATGTTTTCTTTTATTCATGTTTCTCAACATGTCACAACAAATGACATGAGCATGCTCCTGCTTCTTGTGCCAGGGTCACAAGGCCACCTTGTGCCAGGTGAAGAATCTCCCAATGACCCTTCTCTTGACTCAGTGTAGAGTTGCATGCAGGTTGTTGGTGTCAGGTTAGTGGGTCTGTGACAGCAGGACTGGGGGGGCATTGCAGTGAGGTTCAGCTGTGGATCTGGCAGGTGTCAGTCTCACCTGGACCAAGTGGTGGCTGCTGATTTGTACCAGGAGACCTTGTGGCATTTGGTTTTTAGCATCCTTCTTAGGTGTTGCTTGAGTGTGTGGCTTTTGGAGTCAGTTTGGCATGCTTGCTCTCCAATCTGGCCTGTGTTTCTCTGGTCCTCTGGTCTTTGCCTCTCCTGTAAGCTGAGACGGGGAGCTGAGGATTACCCCTGTCAGGAGCAGCTGGGCTGAGCTGGTCAAGTAGTCTTCTGCTGCCAGGCCCTGGGGTACAGTGGGGTGGAATAAGTCCCCTCAGTGAGGTGGATGATGGTTCTCAGTCCTAGGGAGAGTGGAGTCCTGCATTTCTGCCATGGAGACAGCCTTGTTTGAGGGGGCTGGTTTTGCACCCCAAACAGTGCCAATGGCTCATGCTTGAGAGCATCAGATATCTTTGTGCTGGGCCAACTTGATGAGTACATTTGAAAAAGCCAGATGCTTCACATAAAGTTTGTCTCCAGCTGTATTGCAGATGCAGAGGTTGACTGGCATGGTCAAACCTCTCCCCTGAGTTTCATCAGAAAGCTTCCATGTTGGGTGACACGGCAAAGGTGCTTTTTTTAAGTCTAGGTTTGGGTTTCTACCCCTGCAGTCAGGACAGAGCTGGCTCATCAGGCCACAGTTTTTCTGAATACTTTGGTATCAGTGTGTGAAGTCCCCAGTTGTCTGAGTTGGGCATCTTGATTTCTCCCTGTGACGCCAAGGTATGAAAATGTGCCTTGAGTCTTCAATTCTGAATTGTTTGGTGTGGTTTTTTTTTTTTTTTTTTTAAGGCTGATAGCAGCATAAGTTGCCGAAGTCATATGGTGGCAGTGTTAGTGATGGCCAACATAATCTGTACTTTAGTGTACTCTCGGGTGTCAGCTAACTTTGGGAGCTATGATTGTTAATGAACTTGAAAACTTTGCTTAGAAATTTCTGGTTTTGGGGATATACCTGCTTTCAAAACCCTTTCTGGAGTCAAAGGGATCAGGCTATCTTACAGGAAAACATGTCTTGTTTTCTTAAGGAAATAATTCCTGCTGTCAGTCTTGAACCTGTTGGTCAATTTGAGGCAGCAGAGACGATGGGGAGGAGTCCTGAAAGTGTGTTTGCTGACTCCTTACATTTTTCTTCTCCCTTTCCCTTCTGCTCAACTTGCATATAAGGTCTTATTAGTCTTCTGAGGGAGAGGCGGGGAGGGTTTGAGTCTTACCTGTTCTGTTTTTGGCAGCAGCTGCCTCATTGGTCACCATATGTGTATTCATCGCAGTGGAGACATGGCAGGGGTGGTGCCGAAGGAGACAGAGGAAAGGAAGCTTTTTTAGTTCTGCCTGATCATTGCATAGTTTGTTTCTCTGCCATGTGTAGAGATTCTTTTCATTGCTCTCTAATGAATTACTGCTGTATGATTATGGTTATTGCTTGCGTGTGGAGGAGAGGGGCTGTCCTCAAGKGAGTTCACGTGTACATATCAGTTGTCTAAAGTGGCAGGTTCTTTAGTGAGTTTTGTGCTCCTTTTCCTGTAGCTTAGGTTTGATCCTGCCTTATTTTGTAAATGCAAACTGAAGGTCATTATAATGGATTGGCAGATGTTACAACCTGAAAGTGTTTGACTAATCGCAGGTAATCTCTGGGCATGTAGGTTACTTCTCTGTGCAGGTTGGAGAAGCTTGGTAAGGAGCAGAAGGAAGTTGTTTCTACTAGGGGAGGATGCTTTGAGAATAAATGTAGGAGTGATTGGAAACAAACCTACTGTAGGAGCTTGTATGCACTTTTTTGGATGCAGGAAAATGCCCAGACTTGAACCAAAAAGCATCAAGGAGACTGAACATAGTCTAGTCAAATGCTAATGTGAGTTGAAACAATACAGCTCGTTAAAGTATTTTTGTGCCTTTGTTACGAGTTATGGCTCCTCTAGGATCCTGCCTGAGTAATGGTGAGAACCTGGTAATATCAACAAAGATCTCCAGTTTTCCTGGTCCTCTATGGCTAGTTGTTTTGGTCTTAGAAGGCCAAATTTTCCATGAAAAATAGATGGGAATGCAAGGAATGGAAAAAAATGTCAGAGGACAAACAACTTTATTGGCAAGATTGATCCTAACTGTTCTTTAGATTCTGGGGTGTTCCAAGGCAACAAATGGTATATTCTGGTATGCTAACACTGYTGAATATGCAAATAGGTGATGCATGTTGCAGAAAGGAAGCATATAGCTTGTGTGAAATTACGAATCTACTTCCCCGGTGGATGAATGGTTCAATAGCTTTGTTTTGTTTGCAGAGTTCCTTCCTACCATCTCCTTTGACCTCTAGTACTGCTCACTGCAAATGAGTTACTGTGCCTGTGTGATTGTGTGTGGCGTTACCTGTGCCTGTGGTGTATTCTTAAATTGAAAACGGTTGTGTACTGAAAATGCAAACACGCATTGTTACGGTTGTCTGGAGAGGAGATGTGGGAGTGCTGACAGTTGGGTAGGAGGTATTTGGGATAAACCCTGCTGATATGAATGAAGGTGGTATTTGTCTCCATTCGGAGTCTGCACAGATGCAGGGAGCAGAAAAATTCTTCCAGACTTGTGAGTTTTATAGTCCATGGTACAAATTTGTGATTGGGAAAGCTGAAATGAGAAATCTGTTGAACAAAATCTTTTATAAAGAAATAATCGGGCCAGTTCTGACCAGACTGACCTCAAAGGTTGGTAAGTTGGCCTCACTGTGTTTATAGGAACTGTCTGATTGAGGAGTTAGTGTTGCGTGATGGGTAAATACATGCACATAAGGGAACAGGGAAAGCATGTGGATCAGTATTGCATTGCAGCTGGTTCATGGCTGTGATCACTCCTGCTTCTCTGAAGTATTCATTTGCCTTTTACATTGTGAACTTAAGCTATCTTACTTGAACATCTTACCATTTTAATTCCTAGATGGGAATGATGAGCAATCCCAGCCCTTACGGCCAGCCATATAGTCAGAATACTGGGCAGCAGATTGGAGCCAGTGGACTTGGGCCTCAGATGCAGAATAAAGCTGGACTGCAGAATAGCTTACCACAGTTTCCAATGGACAAGAAGCCAGTTCCTGGGGCAGGAATGCCTAACATGGTAAGTACAATGAAAGGTGTCTCCAGAAAATGTTGTAGCAGACCAAAGTGGAGCAATATGCGTGTTGCCGTGTTACACGTTTTTGCAGCTGTCATACCCAGCGTGAATGCGTGCTCTGAATCCACACATAATGTACTTGCTTCAACTCCTAAAAGGGCTCATATGGAGGAGAGGGCTGAGTTGTGCTTTATCTGTTGATAAGCTGCACCTCTACTCTTCACCCTTCAAACCCTGTTAGCAGAGAAAATTAAATGGAGCTCCTTAACTGAAGGGAGCTTTGCCACCTGTTTGGACACCTCTGCTCTCCTCTCCCAAGCCTTCTCTTGTGGCTGGTGTATTGGGCCCCTTCTCCTCAGTGTAGCTTTGTCTTGAGGATTGTTTTCCTGCTTGTACTTACTGATGCTTTTGGGAGAGAGAAGTATCCCTTCTCAGACAGGTACTATCTATGATAGGGCTTAGAAGCCCCAGTCGTGTGTTCATTCATGTTCTGAATTACATGTGCGCACACACAACAGTCCTGTTGCTGGAGGTTCACTGGCAGTTGTTGCTGTAGTAGTGCTGTTGCCTCCCCCTTCCCTCCCCCACACTATTATTGCAGCAGGACTTAAGGAAGGGGGAAGTAAGAGCGGTGGGAAAAGTGGATGGCCAAAAAGTGGATGGCCAAAAAGTGGATGGCCAAAAAGTGGATGGCCAAAAAGTGGATGGCCAAAAAGTGGATGGCCAAAAAG
>JAYKAV010002777.1:2133882-2158886 GCA_035582835.1 Phoebastria nigripes
CCCCCCCCCAAACAACAACAAAAAAAACCCCACAAAAACCCAAACCGAAACAAATAACAGATAGTTTGTCACATTTTTAAAAGTATGCCAGTAACTGTGGGAAAGCAGCCGCCATTTGACAATAATTCCTCTCCTTTTCTATTTCAAGTCATTGCAAATGTGTACTTATTTTCCCACAGGCACAAATGACCAGCGCTTCCTGTCCTGTGAATTCTCCTGCAATGGCTCCAGGTTCTCAGGGGAGCCATATTCACTGCCCACCTCTTCCACAGCCTCCCATGCACCGAAATTCTCCTTCTCCAGTACCTAGTCGAACCCCAACACCTCACCACACGCCCCCAGGCTTGGGATCACAGCAACAGCAGGCAGCAGCTGCCACCACTGCCCCCACACCTACTCCTCAGGCAATGCCACCTGGGCCACAGTCGCAAACTATGCACCCCCCTCAAAGGCAGACTCCAACGCCTCCGCAGGCACAGCTGCCTCCACAAGTCCAGCCTCCAGTTCCAGTTACTCCTTCTGCAGAGCAACAGCAGCAACCCTTGTCACAGCAGAGCACCACTGCATCTGTTCCCACACCAACAGCACCACTGCAGCCTCAGCACCCCACAACACCTGTAAGGAAATACTTTAATTGTGCTTTCCCTGCAAATGTTCAAGTGTAAGGTTTAATTTTCAGTTGGTCTTTATTTTTGTGCGAGTCTGTGATAATGGAGGTAGCTCCTGGCATATTTAATATCAAAATAGGTTTTATTGCATTTGGGAAGGAACCTTTTTGCATCAAGACAAGTCTATAGATCATCTGGTGTTTCCAGAGAGGGAGTATTTTTCAGAATTCTAGTGCATGTTTTGAAATTCACTGTGAAACATGGATGAGGTCTTTAGTTATGTCTACATATGCATAGTGGTGGTGTATAATAGGGAAACAATATGTAACTTTCTGTATACTAGGCCTTCCAGTGCATGTTTCTGTTGCATGTTTTTCTATAATTGGAGTTGTATAGGAGTATGTTCTTAAGGTGAAGCAAGTAGAAGGACTAGAGTGCATTTAAACYTGGTGGAAACGTAGTATAGGTAAAAGGTAGATTAGAGAAAGAAAAATAAGTTCATTAGAAGCCTGTTTGTAATGTGTGTTTTATTCCCTCAGCTTTCGCAGCCAGCTGTAAGCATTGACGGGCAGGTATCCAATCCCCCATCCACCAGCAGTACAGAGGTGAACTCTCAGCAGACTGTTCCAGAGCAGCAGCAGCCACCCTTGCAGGAAGTGAAAATGGATATTAAAACAGATGAAGGGGAACCAGAACAAACGGAGCTGCAAATGGAGGAGAAGTCTGAGGTGAGATTGTTGGCCAGCTGTTGGGTAGAATAGCTTTAGTGCTGCTAGATGCTTTCTGTCTCCACGCAAGCTATTCCTTCCAGAGTTCAATGAGAGCTGTAGGTGCTACCTGCTGCTGCTCTTTTGATTGTTGTCTTCCTCTACTTCTTCCTAAAGAAGTGTCTCTGTTTTATGGTGAAATGGTGGTAGAAGCCAGTGGCCCCAGGAAGGACCATGATAATGTGGTTGCAGTTGTGAGGCTTTTTGGTAAATGCCAATGTAAGGGGGCAGTCAGGTCAGTCCTTCAGGTGTTATTGGCAGCTGTTAAATGTTAGAATAGTGGATATGTACGTGATGGGCTGCTTTACTGGGCTCTGACAACTTGTCACTGAGGACAGCTAGGAATGTGGCTGCCAGCAGCGTCACCCTGGCAGCCCGAGTGTATGAGAGACTGTCAGACCTGCCTAAAGAGCTGGATGAGTACCTGTGTGCCTGCTTGCAGCTCAGAACTGGTTAGCAGCTCATCATTGCTACTACTGCAATGTTTAAAGATGCGTTCTAGCACATCTGCTTAAGTTTTAGGCAAGTTTTGACTACAAAGTAGATACCCTTAATCCTAGGGAAGAGTGGTGGGCAGGGTGGCAGATAGGTTTAAAAGACAGGAATGTGGATGGGTGACTTCACAGGAGAGTAAGTGACAGGCTCCAAACTACTTTCCAGGTTAAAGTAGAACCAGTTGTGGAGGAATGTAAACCAGACCCAATGGAGCAAGAAGAGAAGAAATCTGAAGTGAAGACTGAAATACCAGAGGGGGAAGAAAGACCTACTACTCCAGCTACTCAGTCTTCTCCGGCAGCTGGGCAGTCTAAGAAAAAAAGTAAGCAGGAACACTGTTTTGACTGAAATTCACTGCATCTCCCTTAGAAAAATCTTCGGGGGGGGGGGGAACCTGAGCTTTTCTTCATTGGTACTCAGTAGGCTTATATGGATTGTTCTTTGTGGCTTTTGGACAAAAATGTCTAATAACACACGTGCTTGTAATTGGCTTTGGGCAAGTTCTTTAAGGCTTTAATATTAGACATTAAGCCTTAGTAAAATTGTTGCTCCAATAGAGATCTGAAATACTCTGAGTTACAGATTTTCTAGACAAGTTTTTCTTGGGACCTCAGAGAGGGGCCGTATTTGGAATGTAAACCAGCTCTATTAAATTTAGTGGTGTCTTCCAATGATAAAAACAAGATTCTCTTTAATATTTTGGCCATCTTCCGTGTGTCCGGGTGATCATTTTAATATCCTCCTCAGAACTTAGTGTTGCAGAGGATAAACAAGCCATGCTAAGCAACTTAAACCCATTGTCTGTAGTCTTTTTCCACAGACCTCACATTTTCCAGCAGGTTTCTTCCTTACAGCTGTTTCTGCTATCTTTCTAATGTTGATTGTTTTTCAAAAGTTTTCAAGCCAGAAGAGTTGCGGCAGGCGCTTATGCCAACACTGGAGGCACTTTACCGTCAGGATCCAGAGTCTCTTCCATTTCGACAGCCTGTGGATCCCCAACTACTAGGAATTCCTGTGAGTGTCTTAGCAAGATATTTTCCTGGTTTAATTCAAAAATAGTATGTTATGATATACCTGTTTGAGAACAGCTTAAGTCTGTCTTGTTAACATTTTTATATTGATGCATTTGAAGAGGTTTAGCTTAGGCAGTGGAACATACAATGTCTGACTTAGGAAAGTTTGTTTTTTTTCAAAAGTTTGTTCAGTTCTGTGTTCCTTCTGATAAATAAGCAGGTATACCATACATTGAAGTGATTACCAACAGATCCCCGGTGCTGTGAGGGCTTTTTATGGATGTTGCTTCATGTTATGATGCTTCTATTGCTGGATTCCGTAGGTGTTTCTCATCATATATAAAACTTGGCTGAATATGTGGGAAATTAAGCAGATCAAATCCACTTTAAAAAAAAAAAAAAAAAAAAAAAAAAATCCATCAATGATTATTAATCTGTTATAAGCAAGGAGGAGACTATTCAACTTCTAGTGTTTGTTTAGGTCAAATTTTCTGCTTGTTTTAGAATTGTCTTCAGAAGACATTACTATTCTTCAAGGATCTGTGTGTTAAACTCTCTGGATTGACCGCATAAGTTTACTATTTATACACAAATATGTATACATAGAAGTCCTACTTAGGTGCTTTGGGCAACATTTTTTGCCTGGAAGGTTTTTTATTTGGTTTTAGTGTGGGTTTTTTTTAGGATAGATACTGCAAAAACTCAAGGCCTGCTGTATTACAAGCAGGCATAAATGTTGCTAATATTCTTTAACAACCTCTCAATTGGCTGTCATATTCTGAGGACTTTTGTAGGAGAAGTGATTCTATAACTGCTGGGGGGGGATTGGAAAATGGTATTCTTTAGAGGAAACATGATATCTTTTATCATCTCATAAAGTTATTTCTTTTTGTTTATTAGGTTGTCTGGTCTACTAAAAACAGTTGCTTTCTATTAATGCTCTTGTGTATATCCTCAGATCACAGTGGCTGCAAAAACATTGCCATTTCCTACTTTTTGTAATACTTGTTTTGCTGACTAAAATTAGAGTGGCTTTGTTTTCATCAGGAGTGGAAGAGCAATAGAGCCTGAGAAATAAAGGAATAATGAAAAGGAAGCACTGGGGAGTGATATGGTATTGCTTAGAGATTTCATTGTATGTCACAAGCATTTTGACAATCAAGTCAGGGAGAAACCTGTTTTTCTTGATGTACTGCAGAAGAATTTATATGCTGAGAATGCACATGCTGTCATGTCACAACATAGTTCTGTGATAGTGTTTTGATACACTGTGTATTCTTGCAGGATTATTTTGACATAGTGAAGAACCCCATGGACCTTTCTACTATCAAGAGGAAGCTAGACACAGGACAGTATCAGGAACCGTGGCAATATGTAGATGACATCTGGCTCATGTTCAATAATGCCTGGCTGTATAACCGCAAAACGTCCCGGGTATATAAGTACTGTTCCAAACTGGCAGAGGTGTTTGAGCAAGAAATTGACCCAGTTATGCAGAGCCTTGGTTATTGCTGTGGAAGAAAGGTAAGAAAATAACTATTTTTAGTCTGCTGCTTGCTTCCTGGTATTGAAGGGGGGAAAAATACAGCAGTTGCAGTTTTTAGCAGTTTCGGTGTGTCAAAAATTTTGAAAGTTTACCAGGATTTAGCAATCTTGAGTAATCTGATTTTGAGGTTTTTATGGATCTTCTATTTAGTGCTTAAATCATCTATTCGTATATAAGCCCTTGAGGGGAAAAAGTCAGTAACTGAAGGCTTATTTTGATTAGGGTGAACCCGTTTGCTACTGCAAATTAAACAGATGTGGTTTTGTTACTGCAGAAGAAGGGCTCTCTATTTCACTGTATATTGAGACTGTATTTCCATTGTCTTGTTTTGATATGCTTTCCATCTTTGGAGAAGAGCTAACTTGAGAATAACAGACCACTGAATGTTTTTTATGACTCTAGCACTTCATACACTTGCTGTACTGTGAGATCTGTGCACAGAATAAGGTGGAAATGATCGTTGTCTGGGTCACACTTGCTTCCCATGGAGGGCAAGTGAAAACATGTAAGAGTACTAAGACGACCTATTCCTCTTTGCAGTTGGAGTTCTCGCCACAGACTTTGTGTTGCTATGGCAAACAGCTATGCACAATCCCTCGAGATGCCACTTACTACAGTTACCAGAACAGGTAAGGAAAACTCACTTGGTGCGGTTTTGTGCATGCTGCAATCAATCTGTTAAAAGGCGTGCATGTATTTACATACACACCCTCTTTATATGTGTACACCTTTGTGTTTTAAGATAAAAACTTGCTGGAAGTGCCCTTGAATAGTTTACCTTGTGTGTTAATGATTTCTTTCTGCAAAAGTTCACTGCAGTCTTTGCTCTTCCTCTTCTGTTTGCAGAAATGTGATGTTTTACTAAATTTTTATCCTGCAGTTAATTAAATCTTCAGTTATCTACAAATCATATATACAAGTCTGTTGTCTTTTGCTTCCTATCATGCAGAACACTGAGTAAGCTATGCAGCAAGTGTATTAATGCTCGTAATACATATTATACTTGGCAAGTCTTTGTTTTTCTCATGATGTTAACACTGAAGAGCAAACTTGTTTTTGTGGTGCAAATCTTCATTGGAAGACTTGTGTATTCAGATCTTCAGTAGATTGATGCTTGCTTTTTCTCCCCAAGTTTTCTTAAGGGAGTTGTCTTGCAGTAGCTGTCAGCAGCTGTGTAAAGTGCTGTCACTTCTACAGCTCTTTTTTTTTTTTTTTTTTTTTTTTTTTTTTTTTTTTTTTTTTTTTTTTTTTTTTTTGACTTGGGATTTATTAAAGGATTTAAACCTATTTGACTTCTGAAAGAAGGTTTCTTGCTAGGTGTCTCTGCCAGTTGGGGAAGCGAGGCAGGAAGAAGCAGGGAAATACATGCTATAACACTCCCATATTCCCTGGCCTGTCACCGGAATGCACCTGTCAGAGCAGAAGGCTGGTTGCCTCCAAACTATGTCACCTCCATCAGTTCAGTTCCTGCTCTCCATTCTTTCCAACACCTTAAACAAACAAAAAAACCCAAAACAACAAAAACGATAAGGCTTTTACCTGAAAGCCAAGAAGATTTTGCAAGAATTGTAGTTTTCTTAAGCACCTGGTCAGGTGAAAGCAACCAGAGCTACAGGAGTTATATCTTAATCTTCTTAGGCTTCGTACAGGTTTATAGCAGCGAATGGAGGTTTTTAGGAGTGAAGTAGAAAATAAGCTCATAGTATCCCATAATAACTATTGTAGTTTTGGACTTACATAGTGTAGAGCTTTTCGTGTCATAAGTTGGTATCTTCTGCTTATGTTTCTCTGTGGGCAAGCATTACCTGGACCAAAAGACTATTATTCAAAATCTGACATGCTTTACATGTTTTCAAACATTAGAAGGGAATGTTTGCACTACAATATGTGCATACATGTGGCTTGTAAATTATGTTATATACACACATGCATATGTATCTATAGACTGAAATGTACAATTCCAGAAGTACTGTTCTCTGCATTATCTCAGATGAAAATTGGGAGAGAGGGTTGAGACCCCTGGTTTTTTAGCTTAACAGCTGCTATAGTGTTGGTTTGTGTGGCTTTATAATAAACTTGTTTGAATTTTCTTTTGTTTCTTTTTATTTTTAGATGTCTTGTTGCACTCAATTAACATGCCTTAGTAATGGAGAGGCCACAGTTTTAGAACATTTTTGAGGGCTGGGGTAGAATCTTGAATTAATCACTATTTTATTCAAGTGTAAATGAAATCTTTCTCTGTAATGCTTGCTGTATTGATACCTGGACTGTTCTACACTGAAACTGGGCTATGGCAGAATCATATCAATGTAGAGCATTATGTGCATAGTTAATGTCAGGTATTTAGTTAACATACAGTTTGACAGTTCTATAATTAATGTCTGTAAGATTTTGAGGACAGATTTTATTGTTCTTTAAGCTTCTGATGTTTAGCTTTCCCTTTCAACTGGGAGAGAATCCTGTGGCCTTTCAGCACTTATACATTTAAGATGGAAGACTATCCCTCTTCCATTGATCTCCTGCAGATCCTCCTGCCAACAGAACTGCTGTGCTGATGTACAAGTCAGAGTAGCAGTTCTTCCTTCCTTCTGCTCTTCCGCTTTTCTCATTTTAATTCTTTGCTGTACATGGCATGGATTATTAAAATGAAGAGGGTATGGGTATGCTAAAATGGAATACTCTTGTTTAATTTGCTTTAATCATCTGCTGCTTGTGAACCCATTTGAGAGATTTAATGCTAATCTGTGCTTTGCCTTGGCTTTCTGCTTTGTGTTGTCTTGTCCTGCTTCTATGTTTTTGTTTTTGTCCTGCAAACCCCCATTTCTTTGTTCGTGTGTGTGTTATTTTTTTATTTCTCCTTCATGCTTGTCATTGTCTGCGCTTGGCTTTGATTGCGCAAAAAAAAAAAAAACCAAATCAAAAAACCAAACCAACCAAACACAATGTGGGGCCCATAAATCTGCATCATTGAATATCCTTGTCGCCGTTGATGACCTGCTCTCTGCTCCTGTCCCTTCCTTGGCCTGCTGTGATTGGTGGCTCCGTTGCTTGGCTTGGGCTGTGTTGTGTGGACGGAGCAGTTCACCCAAATATGGCCTTCTTGCTGACAGGTATCATTTCTGTGAGAAGTGCTTCAACGAAATCCAAGGGGAGAGCGTTTCTCTGGGAGATGACCCATCACAACCTCAAACGTGAGTTACTTGTGTTTGCTTGGGCTGTGCGTTCATAAGCTGTATCATGGTCTATAGTGCTTTCTCAAAGGGGAGGAGTTCACTTGTAGGTAACCCTTGCTGTTTGTAGGCTAGTAGAGTGTGGACCAGATATTCTTCGTAAAAGTCTGGACTTGTGCTGTAGATTTTTTTTTTTTTTTTCTTTAAAATCTGGACTGACTGAACTGTAGTGAGAAATAAGCACTTAGTGCTTAAAATTGCAACTATACCAATAGAGGGGAAAAGAGAATCACTCTTTTTCTGAAAAAATATGGAAGTATTCTACTGCAGAAAAATAACCATGCCTGCAGGCAGGTAGGTGACAGACATAGTTTGAGAGAGTCAAGCGTACCATTCTGTTTATAGACTGGCTATGCTATTAAACTTGTATTCAACTTCAGATTGTTTTTCATCCAAATCAGAAGCAGGCAACCTCCTTTTGCCATACAAATATTTTACTGTTGGAGTGCCATCTACTTATGAGAAATACTGTGCAGTTGTTGAGGAGATCATGGTAAAAGGCCGAGCATGAATTTAGTTGCCTTTTCCATGCTGGTGGCAAACTGTTGGGACAGTCTTTCATTCTGCTGTAACCTCCTCACACCTCCCAAAAAAAATCTTGAAACTGAATTTTGGGAGACTAAGGAAATCCCTGAGGGACGGATGAGTGCCAAACAGTTACTCCTTGAGCTGTTGAAGAAAGCTCTTTGCGGGGAGCGCATTGCAGAACACTGCAGATAGAAGCAAGTGAGGAACTTAAAGGCTGAAGCCAGGGGGAAATTTGTCGAAGTTGGTAATTGGGCAAACTGAGTTAACTTTCACTGGAAGTGGAAGTTGTCTTTAGCGTCATGTTACCAAATCCTGGTTGTGCTGATGGATGTATCTAGAACAGTAGTGAAAGAATCTGTTGGGGCTTGGGAAGATGTAAGAGCGCATCTGCCTTTCTGGAAGGAAAACGTAAGAAATAATGTTCATATGATGGTCAATACAATGGGCCATGTCCCTGTGGATAGTATGGATTAATACTCTACTAGAAGCAAAGACCCAAAGTTTAATCAATATTGTCAGTTTTGTTAATGTGAGATGTGGGATATGAAGTACTTACATATGAGAGAAGCAAGTATCTATATACATGTAAATCTGTGTGTAAATAAACATCAAATATGTTTATATATACATTTTTGTTTAGCTGCTGAGAGAGTATGATCTTTCTCATACACGTAAGTTGGAATGGTTTGCCACAAACCTTTAAGTCAGGGTAAAAGGCAGCATAGAGTGCTTTTGATTTTTACACTAGATTTGAAAACACAGATGCTGGATGCAAATTTTTTTTAATAATGAAAACAATTAAAAGCTCTTTGAACACAAGCAACGGTAAGAATGTACTTCCAGCTCCTGGTATTCTTTTTCATAGCTGATTTAATGCTTTGTGGTTGTGTAGTGAGAATGGAGGCTATAGGCTGCACGTGAGGAGCAAGTACACTTTTGAATGTTCTCTTACCCGCTTACAGGCGTTCTCTTAGGAACTAATTTTGCTGGGGCATAGAGATCCTGCTCCCTTCCTCTCTTTCCACAACCTGTAGTTAAAATGAACAAAAGCAAAAAAGATCAGCAATATATATATATTAGGTCTTGTTTACAGTTCTACTCACCATATTATAATAAAAGTTTGAGGTAATTGGGAGATTGAACCTTCCTCATTAATCTGATAAGGAGCTTGAAGTATTCTGCAGGTGGCACTATTCAGAGTAAACACTGAAATAAAAGGGTAGGAAGGTTAATGCACCTCATGCAAGTTGGGTTGGGTCTCTGTCATTGCTTCTCAGAGAGGCACATACTGATCATCTCACATTTTACAGCACCCTCTTTGGGGTAAATTCTCAGAGATCTGGGTGTTCTTGTATGATTTTTCTTGACTATTTTGAACCAGATTGGTGTAAAAGATACCTGGGACCTCACTGTCAAAAAGATGGAATTTCTAGCCTTGCAAATGCTGTAGGGAAGGTAAAGATAGTGTAGAGTAATGGCTGGGCTGGGGTTGCAGGGTTTGGAAGCTGAAATTTATCCTTTGAAGTTAATCTACAAGGAGGGCTAGGGCAATCTGAAATAAGATAACCTACCTTTCTCAGTAATGAAAAATAATTGGATTTCTCTGCCTTCAGAATATCAGAGGTATATCAAATAGTACTTTCACTGTGAAATACTAATCAGACTGGTCCAAAACTTGAATGTCAGCAAGTTTTACCGTTTATCCTGTAGTAAAATTGAATAAGGGAGCAATGTGGTTCTCTACAAGCTATTGTCCCATAGAAAAGAATGTTTTCCACGAGCAGAGTCAAGGGTGGCATGTACTTCAGTTGTCTGTCACTTTGTGAAATACAACTCCTTTGCTTGTAGTGCCAGTGAATGTTTAAAAAATCTGCTTGCAAGTTTTGTCTTGGTGTGTGGATRTGTGTGGTATGGCATGAATGTATGTTGTCTTGTGTTAAAACTGAGTTTTATTGCCTGTTTCTCCGTAGCACGATAAACAAAGAACAGTTTTCAAAAAGGAAAAATGATACACTGGACCCTGAACTGTAAGTAATGCTGTCACACTCTGAATGATCCTCATTTCATTATAACTATTTTGTAAAATACATGTTATTCATTCACCATCAGCTTTGCTTTTCAAAGTTTTCCAAATTTCATGTAGCTCTGTTAGCCAGCAGGGGCTGCTCAGTAAGCAGCATTCTGTCCTGAGAACCCAAACCACCACAGCTGTACTTGAGAAATATGTAACACTGTATGTATGGGCTGAAATTAGTGCATTTTGTTGTCTTGAATGTGGATTCAGCAGAGGGATGAATGCAGATAACTCTGCTTTGAAACCCTGTTGTGGCAAACGCTCAAGTCTCAGAACTGATTTGGGTCATTTGGCAGTAGCTCTTTCGGTGCTGTTGGCTTTTCTAGTTGTCATGTTTTACAGGCAGCTGTAGTGGAAGGAAAAGTTGTTAAATTTGAATCATCTGGTTCTTCTACACTGCTCTGGAAGCAGAACTGTAGACATTCAGTAAAGTTAAGATGATGGTGACTCAGCTGCTTTTCTCTATATTCCTGAGGGTTTTTTTTGAAGCCACTTTACGTTTTCCTGCATTATACACCTATGCTGCTATGCTGCAAACATTACCTTCGTTCTCAAATGAATGAGCACAAAAGGATATGTATTCTTCCCACACCATCCTTCTAAGGGCATAAGGGTCAGCCAGTTCTTCTGTTTTACAAGGGCTGTGGGAAGGAGAGAATAGTAACTTGATTCATAGCTTTTCTTTCCCTTTGTTATAGTGAAGATGCAGCCTAACGCTAGAATACAAGCCTAACCTACAGTATGATGCCATATGCCCTACATAAATGACAGCTATTTATTCAAAGTCTCAGACTCTTATAAATAGACATGTTCAAAAGGAGTCAGATTGTCCTGATAGATGAAGCGACCTTAGGTATTTTGGAGAATTATATTCACCAACATCTGTGAAGTAGACCATATCACTTACCTCAGTTGTCCTTAAATCTCTGCTAGTCTTCTGAAAGTGACTTTGACACAGCTTCTGTTTTCTTCCTTCCCACCTTTCTGCAGTATATTTGCAACGTACCCCAGGCTTCAAGCATAGTGGGGCAACTAACAGCCAACTATTTCTCCTTATTCTTCACTTCTGAGACCTGTGAATCCATTTTCCTCTCTTCATTACAGCAACAAGCAGTTTACAGATTTTATCCTTAAAGGGCTTCACTTTAAAAAATGAGTGAAGTAGATGGCAGTAAGGCAAGCAAATGGTAATAATAATGTGTCCCTGCATAGTCTACCTGACTTGAGCTGACAGAGTCTTAATTCATTCTGGAGGCTGTTCTCAGGATAGATGTGCCCTCTGTAAAACAGGCTCAAGAGCCTAAATGCTACAACTCCTCTAATAAAACGTTACAAAATATACAAGCAAGTAATGATACTACTAACCTTGCTTCCCTTCCCCCTTTCTTCCTTCTACAGATTTGTTGAATGTATAGAGTGTGGAAGAAAAATGCACCAGATCTGTGTTCTTCATAATGAGATAATCTGGCCTTCTGGGTGAGGAATTTTTCCTTCTTAAGTAGAGAGTATATGATAGATTTACTAGAGTTAGTGCATAAACTTCCTTATATTGGTTATATTTAAAAGAGTGTCTAATGGAAGAAGTTGCATTCCCACCTGAAAATTTTACAGAATATATAGGATAACATCAAATTTAGGCATCACATCTTACTGTGTTGTGTGTGAAGTTGTTTCTAATCTTCAATGTTTCTAACATTCCTGCGTGTGGAAGAGGGCCTTTCAGCCTTATGTTCCAGCCTTTTATGTTTAAAGATACTAGTCCTTCATGAAAAGATGTTCTTAGTTCTGGTAACAATTTAATACTGGTCTATTTTCTGTACAAATCATACTGCTTTGTCATCTTCAAAAAAAATTTGTAACCACTAAAGAATTTAACAGGTGAACTCACTTTTTTGACCTCAGTGATCAAATTAAATCTGAAAAACAATCTAGTCGTCTTTAGATACTCCATAGTTCTTGATCAAAATACTGGTTTGTTTTTTTTTTTCCCCGATTGCTTTAAAAGCTTTTTAAAAAAGCTGATAAATTATATGTAGATAAAGCTCTGTAAGAGTTTAAGCGTTCCCTTTCTTGACAAGAAAGCTATGACTTTTACCATTCTGTTGTCCCAGCCACATTTCTGCAGAAGAGGGTGGACATTCTGTAAGTGAGGAATAATCTGCCCATCGTTTCATACTACAGTGTACTTGGGCATTTAGAAAAAAATCAGCCTTTTTCTTTATGTATTGCGATATCTCATCTTCATCGGAGACAGTAGTTTGAGACTATTTATTCCAAAGAATACTTTAAGCCAATATTGTTATATCTGCCAGTGGAGACCCTGTTTCCTGGGCTTGCAGGTGGTGACATGGGTGACTGACAGGAGATGGGCCGTTTCTGCTGGCACTGTCTTTGTGCTGTCTTTTATTTCAAATTTCAGTTAAGGTATTTTCCAGACTAGATAAGATCTGGTGAAAGATTTTGCTTCTAATGATAAGATGCTAAGGAACTTTATGGTCTGACTTGGGGTGGTTTTTCACTTTCTCCTATTTTTGCTTCAGCTTTGTCTGTGATGGCTGCCTAAAGAAAACAGGACGAACCAGGAAAGAGAACAAATTCTCTGCTAAAAGTAAGATTCTGACACTTGCACCAACAAATCTTAAATAATTTAAGAATGGGGAAGAGGTGGCTTTTATGCTTGTTTTGCATTTATTTCAATTTTTTGAGTTAAAGGAGGATACTTTTGGTCAGTTCTGAACATCAATTCTGTGATGTTCAGAATGTTTGCATTCACAGGTGTCGTTGGTTAATAGTCTGTTGTAGAGGGTTAATGTACGGTTTTAGAGCACTGCTAGTGCAAGATACACATCCTTTTATCTCAATTGYGGTATTAATAGCATTGGGAAATAGTTGCTGTGTGACTGCAGCCTAACTTAAATTTATGATAACATGTTCAAGTCACCGTGACTACTGCTGCTCTTAAAGGCTTTGATGGAGATAAAGATTGCATCAGCTGGTGACAAAACTCTTTATAGACATTTCCTCTTGATCAACGTAGCTGATTTGAAGGCAGTGTAGGAGGAAATTTGTGCAGTCATTGTCCATCTGTTCTATAGACAAAATAAGTCTTTCAGAAGCTTCTTAGGTTGGTGTACTTCTTACAAATAGTGAGTATTTACATTTCTGCTAAGGAAAATAAAATCCCCAGCCAACCAATAGCATCAAGATTCTAACAAGTATTAACTGTAGTGTTAAGCAGTTACTTTTTAAGGTCCTTCTTTGGAAAAAGAGGAAGGAGGATATCAAAGACTGTAAATTGTCTTGAAATTTGGGGGATGGCTTACAGTTCAGTCACAAAAAGTGTTCTCTTCAACTGTTCTTATGAAATGGAAAGCAAACCACTCAATGAATGGTTTCAACATCTTGAGTCTTTTTCCAAAATCTCCAGAATCAAAATTTCCTAGATTCACCAAGAATACAGGAAGAATACAAGGGTTCTTTTACAGTTTTTATCAGCTTTTGTTTCTAGCAATCTGTATGTATTGCATATTTAATGTAGTATAGTGATGCTTTACTGAAAGGTGTCAAATTGGAAAAATGAAAAGCTGATTGGCAGATACATAACTCTACTAGAAATAATGGACAGCAATGAGACAGGCCCTGTTACACCAGAAGTCTTAAACTCCCTTTCAGCTTTAGGCTTTGTGTCAGCTAACGTTATGCTTGTACTTCTTCTGTATGAAGATTGTTTGAAAATGAGAAACTTCTAAACTAACTACGTTACTTACAGATACAGTTGTATTTACTTGTTCTTTCCGTTATTGAAATATATCCTTTTGGTAGTGGAGAGATTAACTTGGCTGGTGTGGCTTTATAGACGGAATATACTTCCAAATGCAACGTCTGTTCTTGAAGCTATATATGAGAGCAGTGTTTTATAATCTAGTTTAAGTAATTAATAGCTTCTATTCAGGAGGAGCCTTAATTGTGATTGACTTTTAAGACAGATAGAAATTGGGTTGAAATACAGATTCTTTCCTCATTTAAATAATGTATAAACCATAAACGTGCCTGCAGGTGAAAAGCAGTTCTCCCCATCTAGAAGTGTTAGTGTTTAAAGCTTTAGTTTATGATAACATACTGCATGCATTAAGAGTCACTTTTCATTTAACATCTGAATAGAGAAATCACATTTGAACAGTTCAGTTTTGTATATATTTAGAGCTGTATTTTTCTCCTGCAGGGTTACCGGCTACAAGACTTGGTACCTTCTTGGAGAACAGAGTCAATGATTTCCTAAGACGACAGAATCACCCTGAGGCAGGAGAGGTTACAGTTAGGGTGGTACATGCATCTGACAAAACTGTTGAAGTAAAACCAGGAATGAAAGCAAGGTATGTTCTTTCCATTTCTAATTTTGCTTTCTTTTGCGGGAGGGTGGAAGCTATTTGAATTTACTTGCATGCTACTATTTTGAAAAAATAGACTGTTGTATTCAAAACCTCACCACTGACCAGTTCTTGACAAACAGATGTTACAGCAGCATATTAATTACTTGTGATGAGTGTCATCTTTTTCATAGTAAAAAGTGGATGCCTTGTATTTTGAGTAATCTGTAAGCATTTAACTTTAAAATTGCACTAAAATTACACTTACAGTAGCCCTCATCATTGTTGCTTTTACCTAGTGACATGTATTCTCCAATATGTGAATATATTTGGTATTCCTCTTTACCCTCTGTAATCTGCAGGTTTGTAGACAGCGGAGAGATGGCCGAGTCTTTCCCTTACCGAACAAAAGCGCTTTTTGCCTTTGAGGAGATTGATGGTGTAGACTTGTGCTTCTTTGGGATGCATGTGCAGGAGTATGGCTCAGACTGTCCTCCACCCAATCAAAGGTGAGGAGCTGCATGAAAGTTTATTTTATTTGGGTACTGTCTCACTTGGGTGAACCTTCTGAAGTTCTGTATAGAGCTTTGGTGTTGCACATGTGAAGACTGTTAGTGCTGTTAGCTTCTAGAAACAAAGTAGCTTCTGTAGGGAGTATGTCAGAGTCACTTCTTACTGGGGATGCTGGCTGGCAGACAGTGTTGCCTTAAGGATCAGTTGTCAGTATTCTCAAGGAAGGGATTGGATAGTTTTAGAGAGATGAGGCTAGGATATCAAAAGAAAACTGAGTTTCTAGAGGTAAATTAGGATCAGAGGCTTTGAAGATTGCTGTTGTACTGCATGCTTCAAATGTATAAAATAACGTGAATAAACTTGTAGAACTACTTTGAGATCTCTGCTTCTCATCATGCCTTTTTTTTTTTTCAGGCGAGTGTATATATCTTACCTTGACAGTGTTCATTTCTTCCGCCCTAAATGCTTGAGGACTGCTGTCTATCACGAAATACTAATTGGATATCTAGAATATGTCAAGAAACTAGGGTAAGTCTTTTTTAATGTTTTCTTCTGTGCAGCATTTGTGCTAGGTAGTTCTTATTGCAAACGAAATTACTACATCCTATTGTGCAGAATATGGTGCCTAAATAGCAACCGGTGATAGGATAACTTGGCAACAACTGTGTATAGTTGAAAAGGAAAAAAGACAAAAAGGGATTGCAGCCTTTTCAGGGGAGGCTTATGCTTCAGATATTTTTAGGCTTCAAGCTTATGTAAAACTTCCTTAAGTCTAAGTAGAAAAAGTGAGCCTTTTTATCTGGACCATAAAATTTTGCTGGGCTTGTTCATAGTGCAGTCCTTGTGTAATGCCACTGCTTTAATCAGGTCATTCCTTTGGGCTGGCAAGTAAGTTCTTACCCATGTTTATAAGGAGAAAGGTGTATTCTGTCTGTACTGATCAACCCTGTAATAGCTGTGTAAGGCCACTAAGAAATCTCTTATAGAACAAGTAGTTGAAATTGTGAGAAACTGAAAAGTTAGAAGAGAAAGAGGAGAGTATACTTGGGACAGCACAAAAGAGAACACAGAACTGAAGAAATGAGAAAGGTGGAAATTAAATGACCATGATTACTGAAGTAGAAAAGGCAGTGAAGTAAACATCAATGTATCGTCAAAGGTATCTGGTGTAACTTGGCAGAGAGTTATTCATGAAGAAATTGTTAGGGACTATGTTTAGAGTAGTTGCATGAGAAAAATTAGGGGAGTCAGAATGGAGGTGGGAGGGTACTGTCTTCAGTATCTCAGTGAGATGACATGTTCTGTAGTACTTCAAAGGCATACATTAGACTTCTTTCTGCTTTTTTAATTTGTATTTTCTAACCTGTGAGTCTGCAAAATTGCTGCATAGAGCTCAGACCTCAGTTTTACTTAATGCTGTTTTCTGTGCTAATGGGTAACATCAGGTTCTCATTTTGGGAAAACAATATTGGTCACGCAGTATCATCTCTCCCTTCTCAGGCAGAAGGAATGACAACTGGCTGCAGTTCCCAGGGTTTGGGTAGGGTTCTGCAGAGCTGTTTCTCAACACGGCAAGGATGGTTATTTTTCTCTAACTTGAGATCTGATTATTCCTCCTACTGGAGTTCTTTTCAAAAACTAATAGAGAAGAACTGAGGATGAAGAAGTGATCTTGTGGCATTATATTCTCTGCAGCTGCTACTATTTGGATGTAATCTGTCTTCATAGTACTCAGATTGTATACCCAATAGCACAGGGGTTGACAGTGACTGTTTATTCCCAGATACAATTGTAAAATCTTTTAAAAGGATCCTTAAAGACCACAAAAAACAAACAAACACCAGAGGATTTACAGTAGAAAAGTGAATTGTGTGTTTAAGTAAATCTGTTTTTAAAATGTTGCTAGGTAATGAATGACTGCACTGTCTCAAGGAAAAAGAATTCTGTCTTTTACTACTGAAATACCTAGTCTCCATCTTTCTCTTAGTTAATTGGGAGGTGGCAATTGCAGGTCTACATCAGGCTTTGATTTTTATCTAGACTGGAAAACATGCACATTTTATATAAACTACTCCACATATAGCGCTGAATTTTTAAAAATTAGTGAAAAGATGGTAATGCTGGAATGAACACTAGAATTAAAATCTTGGAGAGCAATAATTATTGTCCATCTGGTAACACCATCCAACTTTGTGGTGGCTCCATCTCGTGGCAGAAAGGAGAGCAAGCTCTAGCATTAATTGTCAGAGCCCACATGTACTTTTTTTTTGTCTAATGATGCTAGGTATACTACTGGACATATCTGGGCATGCCCACCTAGTGAAGGAGATGACTACATCTTCCACTGCCATCCTCCTGACCAAAAGATACCCAAACCCAAACGACTGCAAGAGTGGTACAAAAAGATGCTGGACAAATCTGTGTCAGAGCGCATTGTCCATGATTACAAGGTTTGTTAAGTGTATGTTTGTATTGGGGGTGGGGGGGTTGGCCAGTCTTGTCTTGGTTTCTTCTTGTCTTATGCATCGTGCCTGATTCTTGGAGTTTACTGTATTAGTTTTAAGTGAATTGAGCGCTAAAATTTTAGAGCTAAAATACATCCTCTTCAAAGCATGTAGCTTCTGAAATCGTTCTAGCAAGAGATTTGAAATGATGCCTTAGATCAAACTAAATTCTTGAGGAATACTGTGAAAGAAAGCAAATCTCATTTCATTAATACAAAGAAAATATATGGAATCTTTAGTCTTCCTGTGTTAGATAAAATTGCAGAGTTAGGCTGCTGAYGCAGTTAGAAGTGCGTAAAATCTTTGGAATTATCAGGACTTTGGCTAGTGTCGACAATTTAGTGATTATATTGTCCCACTTGGTAAGTATGCCTATTGAAGTCTAGCCCGTGGTAATGATTTATTTCTTCAGAGTGGGAATATTTGAAAAGTATTTGATGAACTGTCTGTAACTGATGCAGTGTTAAATCGGCACTTAGAATGTGCCCTCATAAAATGAATTGAAATACTAAGCTCTCCTTTGTTTCATCTGCTGGTGCCTTTTTTATCACTTATTGAAAAGGCTGCCTTTACTTATGTGACTTGTAATAGTGGTAACCAAGTGTTTTGCTCTCTTTCAGGATATATTTAAGCAGGCAACAGAAGATCGTCTAACAAGTGCAAAAGAGCTACCTTACTTCGAAGGGGATTTCTGGCCTAATGTTCTAGAGGAGAGCATTAAGGAACTAGAGCAAGAGGAAGAAGAACGGAAGAGAGAAGAAAACACTAGTAATGAAAGCACGGATGTAAGAATGCTTCTGCTATTTCATGATCTAATGTAAATGTTGTGATTACCTGTGGCTAATTAAAAAAAAAAAAAAAAACACCAAACAAAAAAAAACCCCACCCAAAAGGGGCCTAGGCAAGCCTTTGGTTAACTGGCTTTTTCACCTTTCTAGCTTCACTCTAATATAAATTTCAATTTTACATTTTATAAATTAGAGCTGTTAAAATACCACTAAGCTACGTTTGTATGAGCAGTGGCTGTTCATATGGCTATAAATCTAACTAATTACCAAAGTCAATTAGATGGAAACAGCTGCTCGTTGAATATTTTGCTGCTGAAATCCAATTATTATCAATGTTCATGCTGCAACCTCAGCCTGACTTGGAAGCTTTTTCCTTAAGCTTTAGCTTTTGGACAGTGGCTAACTCTTTTCTTTCTAACATAGATGTTATAATACCAATCTTAGCAGAACATTCTAAGAAAGTAACAGAGTGCTGTGATTTAGTAGTTTACTCAGTATAGGTTTTTTTAGTAGAAAGCTTTAAGGCATTGAGGATCTGAAGCACAAAATACTGCTGAACCGTTGTTGGGCTACTTAAACTAGAGAAATTTCTTGCTGATATCTTGTGCAATTTTTTTTGGAGAACATGCAACAACTGTGTTTTCACATTCCACAAAGAGCAAAAAAAAGTATGCCTCTTAATTCAACAATAAATTTGAAAATGAACTGATGCGGAGTTTATGCATCTGCCCATCCTTGGATCTTCTGAGCTTTTATGGAAGAAGTGGTGAATCTAAGATAAAGTTAGTAGTTTTGCTCACACAGTAGTGCTTGTTAATTAATTCTGTTTAAACACTGCTGCTTTGTCACCTTATTAGATATTAGATTTTTGTTGGGGTTTAGAATTAATCTTTTTTCCTAAAAGACCTTTGGATCAAAAAAGTTAGGTTTAACATTACAGCTAGAATTTGTAGTTCTCCTGTGCTGCTCTTTGCAATACCTCCTTTCAAGGACTTTGAATAAACTAAGTGCAAGAGTAACCTGGGAATTGGGCAACTTGATACCAAATTTGCATTAACTAACATCTTTCTTAAAGGTTTGTTTTCCACTTGGCATAGCTGCAAGTTCCCTTCTCTCTAATATACCAGAAACCAGTTGTGAGGAATCTGACCTAGCTCTGTGTGTGAGGTTGGTCAACACTCAGTTGATCCTCCACAGCAGTTTGGCCCCAAAATCCTGCGGTGGGGGGAGCTTGCAGCATATTACTATTTAACCTTTATTATTAAAAATAATTTCAACTCTTTATTGACCCCATGTTTCTCTTCTTGAAAATGAGGCAATAATAAACTGTACTCTCAAATGAAGTGATAAGTCGTTCATGTTTGCTGGAAATTTCCATCCTGACAAAGTTGTTACAAGCTTAGGAAGAATGCTTATTTGGCTAAGAATTGCTTTGATCCTTGACCATCATATGCTGTAGTGTTTTGAGGGGCCCTCTGAGAAGCACAGAGAGGAATAAACTGTTCATTGCTAATTCATTATAATTGAAATTAAGCTGACCCGTTTTGTTTGACTATTGCAGGATATGACAGGAGGATGGTGCATACTAGAAATTGCACTACTAATGCCTTTTGGACTCGGAAGAATAGCTTCATATCAAAATCAGTTTAATGCAGTCTATTAAAAAATAAAAATAAATCTGTCAGAGCTGTAACAAACTAAATCTAGGTGAATTAAGTCTTTCTTACCTCTGGTTAGTGCAATATCAGTTGTACTTTTCAGTTATTTTTAGTTTTGAATTGCATTGAGAAGCCGTCTGCTGAACCCCTTGTGATTATCCAAGCGGTTCTTCAGTGTTCAACTATAGCAGACAAACAGGTTTCAGTAAATAACGCTTCCCTTGCATCTCCTGAGCATTTATGCTTTTAATATTTTTAGAACTATGTATTGCTGATCTTGATATCTTCTGGAGTGATTCTAATGGAATTAATTTAATGTTTCAGGGGACCCCGGTAAGTGTCTTTGGAGTAAATTACTGTGAAGTGTGTTTTGTCCTGCAGTTAATAGAATATGTGAAAGTAGTAAAATGCTGATGTGGTGTAACTTAAATACCTGACATAAAATACCTTTAAAATTAATAGGTGAGCAAGGGAGACAGCAAAAATGCCAAAAAGAAGAACAATAAGAAGACAAGTAAGAACAAGAGCAGCTTGAGTCGTGGCAATAAGAAAAAGCCTGGCATGCCCAATGTGTCCAATGACCTCTCCCAAAAGCTGTATGCCACTATGGAGAAGCACAAGGAGGTAAGAGTTGATAGAATGAGAAATATGTATTTTACTTAAGTAGAGAGGTGTACAAAGCTTTGATACTTCAAACAGAGTTGTGCCCTGTAAATTATAGAGGTTTGGCTGGAGAATTGAGTGGCACACCAGACGAGTACCAGTAGGTCTGGGCACTCTTTGCTGCGAGGGCAGTGGGGATAAATACAACTGTGCTCGTATAGAACTTCCTAACAGTCTAGACTGTCACAACAGTTTTACTGTTACTGTTCAGTCCGTTGTTCCTTACCTAATGCTTCTGAAGAAGGTGAACCTGCAGGGCACCCAGAGGTTTGAAATTTCCCAGTCCTTACAAGCACACCACCCTGGCGGCACATCATTCAAGTCCTGGGATTGTACACTCTGTGTAATGAAGTTTGGTGACCAAAACATCTTGATAAGTGCTGGCATTAAGTCTTTTTACTTTTCAGGTCTTCTTTGTCATCCGTCTCATTGCTGGCCCTGCAGCCAACTCCCTGCCCCCCATCGTTGAGCCTGACCCACTCATTCCATGCGACCTGATGGATGGGCGTGATGCTTTCCTAACCCTTGCTAGAGACAAGCACCTGGAGTTCTCCTCACTACGAAGGGCTCAGTGGTCAACTATGTGCATGCTGGTGGAACTGCACACCCAGAGCCAAGACCGCTTTGTTTACACCTGCAATGAGTGCAAGCATCATGTGGAGACCAGATGGCACTGCACTGTTTGTGAGGTATGCTTGGTGAAGTTTTCCCTACTTGTGTCCCCATATCTCTGTGCCCAGAGTGCTCTTTACCTGAACTAATTGATGGAAAAAGATCTGTACAGCTCATACTTGGCAGTTCAGAAAGAAAGGAGAAGAAACGTTTTCTATAACAAGGGATTCTGCTAATCTGCTACTTGGTTTTTTGTCTTCTACTTTCAAGCTGTGGAGAACTGAAGTAGAATTGTGTTTCCTGTAGTTTATTTAAGGTGCTGCTGCCTAAGCAGTTGGGAACTGTAGCAATTGCTTGAGCTGTAATGGTAGGATCAGCTGATTTTTCTGAAGAGCAATGCATCCTTTCTTCTTCCAGAGTCAGAAGTGTTGTGCTGCAGTATTTCTGTAAAAAGGGCTCTCCATTGGTTTACTGGCATAGAGGTTTTGTTATGCTAGAAGTCAGATTCCTATACTTGGGTGACTCTTTCACTACCCTGTTGTCTCTCTGTAGAATGCTGCAGACAGCATTTTTATCTTCAGAAGTGTTTGCAATGCCAGTGTTTCTGAAGATCAAGTCCAGTGGTCTGGGTCAATGTTGAGCCCTCCAGAAGCTGGACTAACCTTGAATCTGGCTTGTAACTTAATTTTTTAGCCTGCTGGAAGTAAATGACTGTCTCGGATTCAGTTCTGAAAAGCTCTGATTAAAATTTGGTGCTCCCATTTCCTCATATATACCAGAAAATAAATTCTAAATTTCCTATGGATTAATGAATCCTGAGGACTTGGATCAATTATTGAGCCTAAACTCTTGTGCTGTTGCTTTCACAGAATGTAAATGCTGTTCTATTCTTCTGCCCAGTACACTCTGCTGTTTAACTCCCCTGAAAACTGAAAATGCAGCTTTCATTCTCCTTTCTCTTTTGAAAATTGGTACCTCTCCTGCCACTCTTGCCCTCTTCTTTTGAAGCAGCAGCAGGTGGGCAGCTGTTTGTTCCTTGCCTTTTTCTTCTCCTTTCCTATCAGGAAAGAAAGGGATTTTCCTGGCCCAGCTGGATAATATGTGACTTATTAGCTCAGAGCAAACTTGTTTTTCAAGCTATATATATTTGTGTAGATTTCAGACACCCTTGCGCCCACACACTTTCCCTGGCTATAATTTGGATTTATTCTTCTGTAGTTCCTCAACATGGTGTGAAAGATTGAATTTTTCCCTAGAGCAACAATTTGCCTGGAACAGACTGGGAGTAATTTGTTGAGGTGGCATGACATTTATTTATTGTATGGAGTTTCAGRAACGCTGATAACTTTTCCTTCATTGTCTTTCCAGGATTACGACCTGTGCATCACCTGCTATAACACTAAAAACCATGACCACAAGATGGAAAAATTAGGCCTTGGTCTAGATGATGAGAGCAACAACCAGCAGACTGCAACCACCCAGAGCCCCGGTGATTCCCGCCGCCTGAGCATTCAGCGCTGTATCCAGTCTCTGGTCCATGCCTGCCAGTGTCGTAATGCCAACTGCTCACTGCCGTCCTGTCAGAAGATGAAACGGGTTGTCCAACACACCAAAGGCTGCAAACGCAAAACCAATGGAGGGTGCCCCATCTGCAAGCAACTCATTGCTCTCTGCTGCTACCATGCAAAGCACTGCCAGGAGAACAAGTGCCCAGTGCCCTTCTGCCTCAACATTAAACACAAGCTCCGTCAACAGCAACTTCAGCACCGCCTGCAACAGGCGCAGATGCTCCGAAGGAGGATGGCAAGTATGCAGCGGACCGGTGTGGTAGGCCAGCAGCAAGGATTACCCTCGCCAACACCGGCCACCCCAACAACTCCAACAGGCCAGCAGCCCCCAACACCGCAAACCCCACAACCCCAGCCTCCGCCCCAGCCTGCCTCGCAGCCTCAACCTGCACCTCCCAACAGTATGCCACCCTACACCATGCCAAGAACTCAGCCCCCCAGCGCTGTGTCCCAGGGCAAGGCAGGTGGCCAGGTGACTCCTCCAACTCCACCCCAGCCACCTCAACCACCAGTTCAGGGTCCTCCTCCAGCAGCAGTGGAAATGGCCATGCAGATCCAGCGGGCAGCAGAGACCCAGCGTCAGATGGCACAGGTTCAGATCTTCCAAAGGCCAATTCAGCACCAGATGCCCCAGATGCCGCCTATGGGAATGAACCCTCCACAGATAGGCAGAGGTCCTGGTGGTCATATAGATCAAGGAATGGGGCCAGCAGGAATCCAGCAGCAGCCACCATGGGTGCAGGGGGGCTTACCCCAAGCTCAGCTGCAGCCGGGAATGCAGAGGCCATCCATGATGTCAGTAGCCCAGCCAGGTCAGCCAATGAATATGGCACCTCAGCCAGGGATGGGTCAAGTACCTGGCGCTGCTCAGCCCAAACAACCACCTCTGCCCCAGGCAGCCTTACAAAACCTACTGCGGACTCTCAGGTCTCCCAGCTCACCCATGCAGCAGCAGCAGGTGCTTAACATCCTTCACTCCAATCCTCAGCTGCTGGCCGCTTTCATCAAGCAGCGGGCTGCCAAGTATGCGGGGTCCCAGAACCCCCAGGGGATGACGGGTCAGCCCGGCATCCCCCAGGGTCAGCCAGGTCTCCAGCCGCAGCAGGCCATGCAAGGGCAGCAAGGAGGGGTGCACCCCAACCCAGCCATGCAGAATATGAACCCCATGCAAGCGGGAGTGCAGAGGCCCAGCATGCCGCAGCAGCAGCCGCAGCAGCAGCCCCAGCAGGCCATGGCTGGGATGAATCCTCAGGCGCAGCAGATGAATATGAATCACTCGGGGATGGCTCCCCAGTTCCGAGACCTCCTGATGAGACGGCACCAGATGATTGAGCAGCAGCGCCACCAGCAGCAACAGCAGCAGCAGGGAGCAGGACCAGCACTGGGGCCGGGGATGGCCAACCACAACCAGTTTCAGCAGCCCCAGGGCGTCGGGTATCCCCAACAGCAGCAGCAGCAGCAACAGCAGCAGCGAATGCAGCATCACATGCAGCAGATGCAGCAAGGAAACATGGGACAAATAAGCCAGCTTCCACAGGCAATGAGTGCAGAGACAGGAGCCAGTTTGCAGCAGGCTTTCCAGCAGAGGCTACTTCAGCAGCAGATGGGGTCCCCAGCTCAGCCCAATCCTATGAGCCCCCAACAGCACATGCTCCCCAATCAGGCCCAGTCCCCACACCTACAGGGCCAGCAGCTCCCTTCATCGCTCACCAATCAAGTGCGTTCTCCGCAGCCTGTACCCTCACCGCGGCCCCAGTCCCAGCCCCCCCATTCCAGCCCGTCCCCACGGATGCAGCCTCAGCCTTCTCCACACCACGTCTCCCCGCAGACCAGCTCCCCACATCCAGGACTGGTAGCTGCCCAGGCTAACCCCATGGATCAAGGGCACTTTGCCAGCCCGGACCAGAGTGCAATGCTTTCCCAGCTTGCTAGCAATCCCGGCATGGCAGGCCTCCATGGTACAAGCGCCACGGAACTGGGGCTCAGCTCCGAGAACTCAGACTTGAATTCAAACCTTTCACAGAGTACACTAGACATACACTAGACACATTGTAGCATTTTGGGAGCAAA
>JAYKAV010002777.1:2159568-2213770 GCA_035582835.1 Phoebastria nigripes
TAAAAAAAAAAAAAAAAAAAAACTTCAAGTATTAAAATAATTTGTACATGTAGAGAGAAGACAACATTTTTGCAAATACACAGGGGCAGCTGCCAAATGGATGTAGTATATATATTGTGGTTTCTGTTTTCTTGAAAGAATTTTTTTCGTTATTTTTACATCTAACAAAGGAAAAAAATAAAAAAGAGGGTAAGAAACAATTCCAAGGGGATGATTTTAACCTGAGAAAAAGTCCCTGGGGTTTCTTCTTTATGCTTGCTTTCTCTCCTGTGCCCCTTTCCTCACCCTCTTCCACTTTCTGTAAAACTTGAAAATAGAAAGCAAAAAACCCTCAAATGTTGTAAATCATGCAATTAAAGTTGATTACTTATAAATATGAACTTTCGATCACTGTATAGACTGTTAAAAATTGATTTCTTATTACCTATTGTTAAATAAACTGTGTGAGACAGACAGCCTGTTTTTAATGTTTCCCTTCTCTCCCACATGTGTTGCTTGTTCTTAAAATGGTGGGGGTAGCAGAATATATGCTACTTCATTCAAATGTTCGCTATTTAGATGTCGGAGAGCTATTTAATGTATATGACTGTTTTAAAATGCAAATCTCTAATAAGGGACATGGAGTAATAACTAGTCTTCTAAATGGACACTTTTGGTACAACTCTGCATTCACGTTTGTTCCCGGCATGTATCTTACCAAAGAAATGAGGTCTGACCTCAACAGTTGTGCCAGTCAGCTGTACCCCACCCTGCTCACACAGCCTGGGAGCAGCTGATCTTCAAAGGACCTATTTTGCATTTTGAAATGAGAACTATTGTTTGGATATGTAATATTAAAAGATCCTATTTCACTTGGAATATATTGTACACCTTTTGGCACCGAAGTGTGAGCATGAGGTAAGCTTGTGTGGATGTCCCATAGACACTGCACTGAGACGGTGCGTGGGTGCCCCGTCGCCCCGTGTTGCATCTGGTGGTCTGCCAGACATAGGGCATGTGTGGTCGGTTACCGTATATTATATATATTTTGGGGATTTCCTGAACAGAAATGCTTCAACTGTGGAGCATGTGTGTAGTAAACCCAGCTGTGTGCTGCCTGTAGCTGTGTGCACATGGAGTTAATCCCATCATGTAAGAACATGTTGCGTGTTGTGTGCTGGCTGGGCACCACGTATGCGGCTGGTCCATTGAGGAACACAGCCGTATTCTGTGTGTGCATCTACTACACTGCTGGCTGCCTAGGGACTTGCACACCTGGAAGACCTGGATGTGACCAGAGCACAACATCTGCATAACGCCAGCTGTGTTGTAAGCATCGGCATATCCACAAATCCCAGGCAAATAACAACATGAGCAAGCTGCCCTCAGGAAACTGCTGGTGGAAGATGATGGAGGGGGGAACCTGGACGGATGGGAGCCCCAGCCAAGTGCCAAACAAAATTAATGGTGTATTGCCATGTGGATGGATGTTCAAGGCTGTTAGAATGGGGGTAAAATGCTTGATACTTGGGTATAAACAAGTAGGATAATGAATCTTGAATTAAAAAAAAAAAAAAAAAAAGTGTATTTGATAGCAAGAAGGCTTCAGCAAGATGGTGGAAAGTCCCTGGGAGGTTTAAGGAAAGCAGTGCTGTGCTTTAGTATTCTCCCTTAGGTAATCCTCATACCGATCACCCCTGCATGATGCAGACTAGCTCTGCACCAAGCCCACACTTACCTCGTCTGCTTTCAGAGGTACTGCTATTGACCTGCTCTAAAGGAGAGCAGAAAACAGCAAGCCACATACATGTTGTTGGATGCCAGGGTAGCAGACTGGGAGGGTTTAGATCTGTGTTCTCCATGCCAATCATGGCAAACTTTCCTCTTCCTTCCCCCATCTAAGCAAAGCCCGGTTTTACTTTCAGCCTTGGGGCTTCTCAGGCTGGAGTATAAATAAAATTCCTTCTGACCACATACTGGCTAGTGAAGTGTAAAGTGTACCCAGCTTTCTGCCTTGTATGCTTTTCGTRCATCCCAACTTAGAGGCATGAATGAAAGCTGTTTGCTATGTTAGCACAAAAAAATCTGTTTTGAATTTGTTCCGGCCTGCATGGGAGCATCTGGTCCATGCTGAAGTGGGGAAGCCTCGAGACCTTGCAGAGCAGCTTTGATTCCAAGAGCTACAGATCTTCCAACTTTGAATGCCAACATAGTGACTTGCTTAAAAGATGCCACGAGGCATTTTATGTGACAGCACAGCTGCTGTGTCCCTCTTTGTAGATGCTGTCTCTGAGCCAAGTTGAAATGTTTTATTGAAGTGTGGATGATCAAGGGTCTTGAATTTGCATGGGCTTTCTTTCCCTTACATCCCTCTGCCTCTGCTTTCCCTGATTCTACTGGAGAACCAGAACCCACCAGTTGGGGAAATACTATGGCTGACTGGGGAAGTGGTAGGACTTCAGGACGGCAACAAAATTAGGACGTCATCTGTATCACTGCAGTGTGCTCTTGCCAATCGGTTGCATCCAAGTTAGAGTAGGTTGTTTCACTTCTTGGACCAGCAAAAAGAACTCGCACCCAATATTTTAGCAGTCCAATCAAAGATTTATTGTCCAGTTACAATGATGCTAATGCTTATAGTCAAATAATATGCAGTTCAGTGATGTAAACTTTCTAATGTCTACCACTTCCAATGTCCCTTGGAGTCCTAGGGTCAATGACTGAAGTTGCAGGGGGGGAGGGCTTACAGTCATATGGAGGAGTATAATCATGGTTTCTCCCTCAGCCTCAGGGTCATCTGTCTGTAAAAAATACTCTACACCTTGCTCTTCCCTGGTTCCACGTTATGTACAAATTTACAGAGTGTTTTACATATGTTGCATACTTGTTCTTTGTTACCCCTAAAACTGGTTTTATACAGCTCCCAGTTACTCTGGTGCCTTGGCCACTGGTGAATTGCTTATAGCCCTTGGGCCTGCAGTATCGTCCTGTGACTGTATGTGTCTGCACTGCTTTTTTTTTTTTCCAAATTCTAGCATCATAGATACCCTATTCTACACAGAGCCACTTGTTATTACAAAATCACAGAATGGCTGAGGTGGGCAGGCACCTCTGGAGATCGTCTAGTCCACCTCCCTGCTCAAAGCAGGGTCACCTAAAGCAGGTTGCACACAGCCGTGTCCAGATGAATATCTCCAGGATGGAGGTGCCAGAGCCTCTCTGTGTACTCCACCCTCAGGTATCTATACACATGGATAAAATCCCCCTGAGCCTTCTCTTCTCTATGCTGAACAATCCCAGCTCTCCCAGCCTCTCCTTGTATGACACATGCTCCAGTCCCCTCATCGTCTTCCTGGCCCTTTGCTAGACTCACTCCACTATGTCCATGTCTCTCTYGTACTGGGGAACCCAGACCTGGACACAGCATTCCAGATGTGTCTCACCAGTGCTGAGGGGATGACCTTCCTCCACCTGCTGGCAATGCTCATCCTAATGCAGCTGAGGAGGCTGTTGGCTGCCTTTGCCACAAGGGCACGTTGTTGGCATATTCAACTTGCCACCAGGACCCCCAGGCCCTTTTCTGCCAAGTTGCCTTCCAGCATGTGCTGGTGCATGGGGTTGTTCCTCCCAGGTGCAAGACTTTACGTTTCCCTTTGTGGAACTTCATGAAGTTCCTGTCAGCCCATTCCTTCAGCCTGTTGAGGTCCCTCTGGATGGCAGCACAACCCTTTGGTGTATCTGCCACTCCTCCCAGTTTTGTACCATCTGTGACCTTCCTGAGGATGTACTCTGCTCCATCATTCAGGTCACTAATGAAGATGATGTTAAACAGTATTGGCCCCAGTACCAACCCCTGGGGTACGTCACTAGCGACTTGCCTCCACTGGACTTTGTGCCACTGATCCCAACCCTTCAATCCACCTTGCTATCCATTTATGAAGCCCATACTTCCTCAGTTTGTGAGGAAGTTGTCAGAGATAGTGTCAAAAGCCTTAAGTAAATTCAAGATAAACAACATTCACTGCTCTCCTCATTCACCAAGAGAGTCATAGAATCATAGAAGACTGTAAGGTTGCTTAAGCATGGTTTCCCCTTCATAAATCCACTGTGACTAGTCCCGTTCACCTTCTTGTCCTTAGTGTGTTGGGAAATGGTTTCTGGGAAGATTTGCTCTGCCACCTTCCCAGGGATTGACTGGCCTGTAGTTCCCGAGATTCTCCTCTTTCGAGACAGGAGTCTCATTCTTCCACTCCTCAGTAACTTCCCCCAGCCACCACGACCTTTCAAAGATAATAGAGAGTGGCCTTGCAATGACATCAGGCAGCTCCCTCAGCACTCGGGTGTGCAACTGTCAAGTCCCACGGACTTGATCATGTCTAGTTTGTTTAAATGTCCTCTAACCTGATTCTACTTCACTGAGAGTGTCTCCCTTGCTCCAGACATTCCCACTGGTCTCAGGGAGCTGGGATTGCTGAAAGCAGGGAACTTTAGAGAGGCACCCAGATGTGCTGATTTCCCAGAAAAGTTATGAGAGCTTTCCCCAGGAAGCTGTCCTCCCAGCACATCCTTGTTTTCATGCATACCCATGGGCTGGGCCCCCGTTTGCCATGTATCAAGATCTCTCCTGTCCACATCTCACTGCAACCTTTGCTTGCCAAGCTAGTCCATCACTTCCTCACTTGACTGTCAGTTCTCCTGTCCGTCACCTGTTGTCCCTAGTTTAAAGCTCTTCTCCACAGTTCGGGCAGCCTTTGTCCCCTTAGCAAACATGTTTTTGCCCCCTTGGTCAGGTGGATCCCATCTCTTCATAGCACAATCCTTGATCTTTGAAGAGGGTCCCATGGTCATAAAAGCTGAATCCCCATTGACACCAGCTGCACAACCAGTTGTTGACCTGCAGGCTGCATCTGTTCCCCCTCAAGTACTTTCCCCTCACCAGCAGAAGACTGCTTAGACCCCATACGTATGCCCATTGCATCCAGAGCCATGAAGTCACACTTGATATGCTCTGGGTCTCCCCTGGCAGTATCATCGATGCTCACATGGAAGAGCAGCAGGGGGGGTAACAGTGTGAGGGCTCTACAAACCTTGGCAGCCTCTCCATAACATCCCACATCTGAGACCCCAGCAAGCAGCACATCTCCGTAGGCAGGTTGGTAGATGGGGACCTCTGTCCTCTGCAGCAGGGAGTCTCTCGCTACTAGCACCCACCACTAGCACGCGTGGTGCTCCTGCATGGCTCAGGCCCRGGCTCAGGCAGTTCAGATGTTTCACTGGACACAGCTCCCAGCCTCACATCTGCTATGAGGGCACTGAACCGATTCAGTTGTTGTTCTGTACATGTGCAGGTGGAGCAGGAGACGTCCTTCTGGTGCCAGAAGTTGCAAGTTTCCAGCCTTCATCATCATGGGAGTCACTGATTCCCAACCCAATGAGCACAGATTCTGCCTTCAGTATCAGGAAAGCCATATCCTCCCCCAGGAGACCTCAGCCTGGGTGGAGGCTCTGACATTACAGGGAGAGCTGTTCAGTGGCTGCAGGAGACCATGCCACGTGGCATGTCACCACCATTGCTGAGCACGGGGACCCTGACCCCCTCTGTGCACCCCGCTGTGCAAACCCCTGCTTCTGTTAGCTGCTCTCCAGGAGCTGCGCTCTAGGCCCAGCAGTTACACAGGCTTCTCCCTAGTACCTGCTGTTAGTTACAATAATAGATACACAGTAAGTGTCACACCAGATAATTTTACAAAAACTAAAACARTGTTGGTAACAGTCACCTGGTCATTAGACAATTCTTGTAACAGCGAAATCAGCTACAATACAGCTCCTGGCAGGCCAAGACAAGTCCAGACAGAGCCTGACAGGCCCGAGTTACTCACACAGCACAGAGCTTGTGGCCTCTTACAAGCGGTGGCAGCACCACAACAAGGCTGAGGTACACGATGTGACAGTGACAGCCATTCCAGCTTCTGCTTCCTTTTCCCGTGCTTCTTCCAGTGTTTGATACACACTTAGTTCCTCTGCAAGAAACACCACCTCCTGTTTTCCAAGATGGTCTTTTTACACGCACCACGTCCTTGATTGTGCTGCTCCCAGTTCCAACCAAACTCAAGGACTCTGGTCCAGCCTCTCTGGAGAGTCTGAAGCGGGTCCTGTATTGAAAGACAGCAGTGGTCAGAAGTGTCTGCTCCTAATGACTCGTTCTGCCTAAGTGTGTGAAGAGGCCTTCTACCCTTAAAATGAGCTTTTCTTTGAAGAACAGCCATACGTTGCCCTGGCTGGGGAATGTTTGTTTTTACAAACCCTCTTAGCAGCTGCTTCTGTACAACACAACCCTTGGGTAACTCTCAGGTTGCACAAGGAGCCATTTCCTCCCTCAGCTTGTCAAAACAGATCACGTGCTATAGATTCCGGCCTGAGACAGAGCCTAGCCCAGCCCCTAAAAGTGTGAGAGCACAATGGGCTCCATCTGCAGTGGTTTCAGCAGCATCTATACCTGCATCATGGTTGAAAAGCCACTGAGCTGCTCCGTCAGCCTTGACAGGCAAGTTGTGTCCATTGGCATTTGCCTGCCCAACTTCGACCTGCCACTTTGTTTAGAAAAATGGGGGTTTGATGATTTGCTTGAGTTGCCCTAGTTGCACTCCCTTAGAACAGGGTCTTGGTTGTAACTCCCCAGCAGGGATCCTGCACACGGTGGATGTTTGAAAGGGAAACCTGTTCTGTAACCGGTGCTGTGGGTAGCCGATGGGCAATCTGCCATGGCTCCAGTCTATGCTCCCTGTTGTAGGGAGTGTGGTGGATTTAGGGAGGGTGGAGGAATTACTATTGGCACCATCTACCATAGCCATCTTTGAAGCCCTTCATAGCTCCTGGTGAAGTTGGCATGGCTCAGACTGTTGTTTTCCCCAGGTGTGCTGGGTGGTGGCAGGCTCTGGCGTATCTTGGGAGCACAGAGCTACGTGGGATGCAACCGCAAGCTCTGTCAGTGGGTGTGTTGCTTCTCACTGTGCCCCCRCAGTCCCCAGGGCAATAGCAGGAATGGGAAGGCAGTGACAGTGGCATTACAAGAACACTCTTTGCCAACCCTGCTCCTCTGGTTGAAAGGGCTTAACTTCTGCTGCCCAGAAAAGCAGGGAGTCCTTCACTTAGGTTTGTTTCCTTCTTCACTTTTGCTTTGTTGCCCCACACCATTGCTGTAGCCTTTCTAAAATGGTGAAAGAATGCAGGTACAGTTGTGTACCCTGTGGAGGAAGAGTCGCAGCAGCATGGGACTCTGGGGCTGATGAAGCAGGGGCTCAGATGTAGGGGCATCCCAGGGCTGATCTAGAAAGGATCTCCAAGGGCTGAAAGGCAGGACTTGGGTGTTGAATTTTGGCTGGGAAATGAGGCCTGGTAAGCTAGGGCCCAGCCCTCCTTACTACTGCCGGGGGTAGTGGCCTCAGGGGGCTGTGGGGTAGGAGTGGGGACTGCAACACAGCACTGGAAGCCTGGGCCCCATTTTCTGCTCGTAGCAACCCCAACTCCCTAAGCTGAAGGTCCTTCAGGCATTTGCTTTTCCTGTGCTTTCTTGTGATAGCAATGAGAGCAACAGCAGCAGTTGGGGAATCCTGTGTTCTTCCTGGGCAAATGTGGTCTGCTGTTCTGGCAGCAGGTCAGTAACTTCAAGTTTCTGTAAAGAAAATGGTTGGGGCTAGTATCTTGGACATCTTTTTTTTTCAGTCTGCCTACTCTAACCTGTGTCCTTCCTCCCCTGGATTGTGGACCATGTGCTGTGCCTTGCCTGAAAAGGTATTACAGGGTATTATAGTGGCACATGGGAGGACGTGGGGGAGGAAAAGGATGCCCATCCCTACACAACTCAGGCAGCCTGCTTGGTTCATGGAGCAGCACATTTTCTTTTCTGTTGTAAGAAAAAGATCTGAAAGGTTCCTCTGGGTGAAGGAGAGCTGACAACAGGTCTTAGGAGAGGCACTAGCTACCCGCTGTGGTGCTAGATCAGTACTGTGCTGAAGCAAAGAATTTCATTTGCTTTGATCACAGCTGCAGTGGAGATTACATCTCTGTCCAGCCAAAGATCGGGACTTGCTTTTTAAGTTGGTATCCCAAACAGCTTCCAGTCTGTGGTCTACACTGAGTCACACAAACCCACGGGCAAGACAAGTCTCTGTCCTTGCTTAGCATTGCCACTGAAACCTGCAGCACACACTGCCCAGCCCAGCTGGCGTTCTGCAACCTGCGAGACGAGATGAGTTAACTCACTCGTGCTCATCTGGAGTCACTAGGAGCCACCCTGCAGCTTCAACTGCCCTGTACAAGGTGGAAGACAGCGATTAAAGCAGCAGGTGAGACTGGTGTGAATGTCGTGCAGGATCGTGCTCGGGCAGCAGGACTTCATCACTGCCTTTCTGGCAGTGGTCTGCAGATGGCAGATGTTGGCGTAGGAGACAGGGGCCCCAAAGCAGCCAGACCAGAGATGCCACTTCTCAAAATGAGCAGGGGGGCAGAAGTGAAGTTGAATGTAAATGCCCCCCGCCTCCGCTCCCAGACTCAAAGCAGGTACCTAGCTACCTATGGCACCCTTCTTCTCTTTTGTCCATTTTGAAGCGGAATTCAGGAATCTGGTCTCTACATCCACCCTGTGMTGATCAGCTGTGCAATAAAACAAGTACCTTGTTTTAAAGCCGGATTCTTCCTTGGATAATGCATTGCTGTGCCATCACGGACGCTTCTAGGCCACTCTCTGGTACTTGTGATACTTCTTGTCTACTTTATGAAAGCAGTGGCTTCTCTCCCCCTTTTATCTCCATCCTCATTTGGGATTGTCTGAACATGTCCTGGGTCAATGGAAATGCACGGCTTCCATTAAAAAGAGCCACATTTTTCAGCGAGGCCCAACTTCTTACAAAGGTCTTGTTTATCTTGCCTTGCAACGTTTCATTTTCTCATGATGTGGCTTTGTGCTGCAATTTGCACTGAGTTGCAGCTCAGCATTCCCAAACATATGTAAATATCTGAAATAAATTTAAAAGATCAGGTACATGCTGGGAAGACCCTAATTCTCTTGCTGCAATGACCATGCTGTGGAGCATGAGATGTGTGTCAGCTACCTGAGAAAATGGCTCCCTCCTGCTCATGCCATGGCCTCTACTCGGCTTCAGCAGATGCGCCCTCCTCTTGCCTTCGTTTCCAACTGCACCGGGGTACACCAGGCCCTGTGCAGTTGTTCATAGTCAGGCAGGCACCTATATAGCTTTATGGAGGCTTTTAATGTGTTTGTATGCTGGGGCATGCCATGGGGTGGCAAGGGAGTGAGACTAATGCATTTTCCTTCCCCGTTAGTCTCAGCCAGTTTCTTATTACATCAGCTCATTGCTGTTTCTCTCGCAATTCAGTTGGCTCCGAGGAATCAAGGGGAGAACAAGATTTATTATTCCAAAGCAAATCTTTGTCCAGCACTGGGATAGGGTGGGGAGTTAAAATCAGAAGGCTTATTTCCAGGATGATTTCCAGGGAACCCAGGAGGGTTTTCCCTCCTCCTTTTTCCATCAATAAGGTGTGAAGATTGGAGTGTGGGACTGAAATGAGCTCCCAATACAATGTCTCCCTGGTGAGCAGAGGTTTGGGATATCTCACCAGGCCTGTTGATTGAAAGCTAGGACAGCCTGAGGTGTGACCTGGGTCTAACAGCATCAGTGCTGCCAGGGCTTGTAACCACATTCACTGGATGGGTTAGAGCCGCAAGAAGTTAGAACCCCAAAATCAGGAGTTTAAAAATAAGGACCTCAGGAGCTCTTCTGTTTGCTCCCTCTTTTCTGTCTGAGCTTGTGCTGAAGGATTTCAAGCCTTTTTTCTGTCACCTGGGCCCAATTTCCCGGTGTCTCCACAAAAAGTGAGAGAGGGCCCTTAACTGCGACTTGGGAAAGCATATGTTAAGGGGTTTCCACCTTGGTAAATTGCATATAACGTGCCAGGCCATATGGATGTTGTAACGTCTTGTCTTCTGCTATTAGCTGGACTTGCTGGTCCTCCTGGCTGCCCCTTCTGCTGGGGAAGGTGACCTGGCAGGGCATGGCAGCGCCCCACATCTTCCCAGGCTTGCAGAAGAATCAAACAGGCAGCACAGCTCAGCACTCAAACCCGAGATTTCTTGGGGGACTGGCATGGGCTAAGTACTTAAAACTGAGAGATTTATGTCCCAGATAGTTAACTCTTCTCTCCCCTTTTCAGGACAGCCTTGGAACTGGGCATAGGTTTTTTTTAAATCTGGACACATTTTTTGTTTTAAGTTTTTTTTTTAATTCTTTGTATGTTGAGCTGTGTTGACATATACTGGCAGAGCTAGCGTGGTAGTAAATAGCAAGAAAGGACCAGCTAACTTAGTATCTGAGCCCTTAACTGGGATGCTTGCTGGGTCTGGGGTTGGATTATTTGTTCACCACACAAAGCGTTTAATCGCTGTGTCTATTGCACAGTGTGATTTAATGACAAGTTGCTTGGAAATACATAAGAACATCAATGTAACATTAAGGATGATCTGACAAGGGTTTTCTGTAAGTTCTGCAGCCCACGAGAGAGAACTAGAAAACAGCAACGGCTTAAATCTCCTACCTCCGAGTAGGCTGTTACCCGTTATTACACAGTGCAGGATGTGCCTTCGCTTGAGGAAACACAACCAGCACGCTGGCTGCGTTGCACTTGCGACGTAAGATTCTTCCTGAGGATCCCGAATCAATACAGGGGGAATTTAAAAAAATACAATAATAATTGTGTGCATTGAGAGACCCTCCCCGCCTCAGACGCCGTGTTGGCCGTTGGGCGGCGCCGCGCGCTCTCCTCGGCCGTTAGCTCCTGAGGGAGCGGCGCCTCCTCCCCCCCGCCCCGGGCAATGGCGGGCGCCGTCGGCTGCCACTCCCCGCCCGCACCGGGAAACCCCCCGCCCTTAAGATTTTTTCGACGTTTTTCCGGTGGGAGTTGTGGAGCCGGTGGTTCCCTCGGTAAGCTGCAGCAGCGTAGGTCGCCATGAGCCCCGAGATAGTCGGCCTGGGATCCGAAGGCTCCGTCCTGTCAGGGGGCAGCCAGAAGCAGTGGCATGGAGAAGTCACTCAAGCTCTCCGAAACGACCTTGTTCATAAATTGTGAGTAGCTAATAGCAAAACAATCTCCTGTTAGGTGAGTTGCTGCCTCTGAGGTGTGTGTGTGGGCAGGAGGAAGCCTGGCTTCTAAAACCAAGGGACCAAGGAGTGAGTTTTGTCAGGGTCCRTGAGAAAGGAAAGCAGAAGCACGAAAGATGGAGCTGCATCTGCTGGTTTGGGGCTGTTGTATTGGAAGTGTCCCACTCTGTGCTCAAGCCACCTACACGGGGGCAGTGTGCCCCGGGAGCAGTAGCAGTGGCGCAGTCTGTCGGAAGACTTTCTTGCTGCTTTGTGTTCAGATCACTGGGGTTGGTGCTGATGTCCCGGTCTGGGGACATCCTAATCGCTTGCGTGCTTTTTTTTTCCCCCCAGAGTCCAAGCCATATTTCCTACTCCTGATCCTGCAGCACTGAAGGATCGGCGTATGGAGAATCTGGTGGCATATGCTCGGAAGGTGGAAGGGGATATGTATGAATCGGCAAACAGCAGGGTGAGATGCCATCCTCTGTTGCCCAGTCGCATGTGTCTCTGCCTTGATCCCATAGTGGTTGGGGAGGAAGAGGAGTGAAAGCACAGATGAGAGTCCCAGGCTGAGGAGGCGTGTGTTCAGGGGCTGCTGGATGGGGTCTAGGAACCAGCCAGCTGCAGGCTTCTGCCTGGGTGTGCCGGGAGTCAGGGTGGTGCCTGTTGGGGTGTGCTGTGCCTGAGACTTCTTGGGGTTCCCTGAAGGCAGCRTGAACCTCTTTGCTGTGATTCTCCCAAAGGAGTGTTGGACACAAGAAGAGAAATGTCTGGTGTTGGCCTAATGGTTGCCAGCAATGCCCTGAGCAGTGCCCCTTTTTGCCCTCCTGTCTGCCCGGCAGCCCCTGCAAAGGGAGAGCCACCCCCACCCAAGCCAAAATGTGTGCGTGGAAGGCTGTTTTCCAAAGCTTGGATCACTGGGACCTCTTGCCTTTACTTAATATGTGTTTGTCGTCTCCTTTCCTGACTTGTATTCCTCCCCAACAGGCAGAGTACTATCACTTGCTAGCGGAGAAGATCTATAAGATTCAGAAGGAGTTGGAGGAGAAACGAAGAACCAGGCTGCAGAAGCAAAACATGATCCCAAATGCTCCGGGCATGAATCAAGGGCCCAACATGGGACAGCCCCAGCCAGGGATGTCTGCAAGTAAGAACAGTTGGGTTACTGACTACCTGGTGCAGGGGAATCCTGTACTGTTGTGGTCATCATGGTGGTGACCATTTCCCTCTTTTCATTTCACAGTTACCTTTGTAAAATTAGTCTGCCAAAAGTTGAGCAGCAGACATGKTTTTTTTTAATTTCTTCTGTTTGCTTGTTGGTTTGCTAAGCTGTTCTACCTTACTTTCCTTTTTCAAAAGACAGTATCACGAACGTATGACCAAGGGTTACAAGTCTATAAACATTTTTTCTTCAAAATGGCTGCCTTCCCCAGTGCTGATGACAGAAATGAAACCCTTGCAATGTTTTTTGTTTTCTTACGGTGTCAGCATGGGAGGTGAGAGGAAAAGCATTACTAAAGCCGTGTGCCACTTCCCACTGCACTCAAGAATTTGGAAGCTGGCCCTGTAACCGGAATGGCTGCCACTTGGTGCTGGAAGTGAAACCAGGCCCATGGACTGCCAGGAGTCTCATGAACTCTTTGAAATGACAGAGAGTAGAAAACTAAAAAAGGAGGCTCTGGAGGAGCAGCAGATGAATATATGAAGCCTGGGGACCTGGAGCATGAGCTCCCCACGCCAGAGCATGGGTGAGGGGACAGTCCCAGTAGACAAGCACAAAGAGCCACTGTGCCAGTCCTCCTAAAGGAAGTTGTGGTGATGAGGGACAGAGCTGGTGCTGAAGGACAAAAAGCTTCTCCAGCTGCACAACTTTGAGCTGAGTGCCTGTGTCCAGCTCTGAGAAGGCAGCCTGGCCTCTGCCCTGCAGGAATAATCCCTCCCATTGCATCCTGGACTCCTTCTGTGCTTTCACCTGACAGCAGCATTTTTATAATGATCTTTCTAAGGTTTTTATTTCAGATGGCATCAAAACAGACCCGGCCCAGAGCAGCAGTAGGGAAGGAGATAGGAAAAGTGAAGTCTAATCTAAGTTTTGGGGTTTGATGTTGTCAGTGCTGTTATATCCCTAAAGAAAGGAGCTGGCTTTACAAAGATATTATGATTAATGTTACATAATGAAGTTTTTATTATTAAAGAGAATATAAGTATTCCTTAATCAATTTGAATTTGATTCAAATTTAAATGAAATTATTTAAATACTGTTATTTATTGAAAAGGTTTATTTAGAACCGCAATGACAAATGAACAGCCATGGGATGGGGACTGCCTTTAAGCCTGTTCTGTTTCAAGACAGAACTCATTTTTGTTTAAGCTCTCAAGGAGCCTTGAGCCAGCCTGTTTGYGACCTAAGGCAGCAGTGCTGCTTGTTCAGCTCTGGGAAGGAAGCAGGGGATGCACACCAGCAGTAGCTCATAATGTGTCACATGAAAGATTATTGCAGTAGAAAGATTTAATGAACCTTTAATTTTGTATCTGTGTCTTTTCTGGAAACAGCTTTGTTGTCTGTCGTGCAGTGCACTGTCTAGCAGTATTTGCAAGGGAATAACAGCCTTTATAATTTATTTAATTATCAACTACATTATTTAAATACTTTAAAAGTAATTTTTTGTTTCTTAACAGTGCTGGAGGATTGTTTGGAAAACCTGAACCTGGAGGACCCCTGACACTACAGAAATTTGCTGATCAAGTTGCACGCAGTGGGCTTTGCAAGCTCCCTGCCACTGTCCCTCTGTAATTAGGCTGTGACCCCAATCGCTACCCAGGATTCTCCGCGTGGTTCACACTGATAGCGACAGTCCTTCGCGTTTAGAGCGACAGGCTGTAGCCTTGTGTTAGACCCTTTGCATTGCCTGGAAGGGCGATCCATGCRTATCTGTAACATAGGTAGGCCTTTGGAATGAACCTTTTCCATGCTGCCTTGCTTTAGCCTGCAACTAAGGCCATACTATATGCACAAGAGAGGACCTGTGCGCATGCTTCACACGTTACTTGTTTAGCTACTCACTACAAAGTCTGTAGAGAGTAGGAACGTTCGGTACAGGCTTTATTTTTTTTTTCTTTTTTCTTTTTGCAATGTCAACACAATGAAGGTGATAACAGAATAAAAGGAGTAGAATGGGAAATAGTCACTAACTCCAGGGGACTTAACCTATTGCGTAAAAGAGAATCAATGCCAGAGACATACGGAGAGACACCTGCTTCTTGGCGGTTCTTGACAGCGAGCTGGGATGAGGGATGTTCCTACCAGTACAACTATGACCACACTGTTTTTCCATGGGGAAAAAAAAGCCAAAAGGGAGAGAAGCATTTGTACTATGAAGAAGCTATGCTACAAATGCTTAAAAATTTTAAAACCAATTGCATAGCACAGTAAGCACTTCAAGGCCTCTTTTGCCTAGGTAACACTTTCTTTGCCAAATAAAATACCTATTTATGCATGAAATCTCTGAAACTGATCATCTGAGGACGTGGGGAGCAGCAGCATGAACTCGTGTGAGTTATTTTCCGTGCGACTCTTGGACGCGGCAGGGCAGGGTGGCAGCAAACGAGCGAGTTCTCTGTCCTGGGCACCGTGCTTGGCTGGCAGCGCTTACCAACACCCACTGATGGTTCCCCAGCCTGGGTGATGCGCTGGTGACGTCAGCGGTGCGGGACAGGGATGGAGGCGTTGCTGGTGTGACATCAGGTACCTGCCACGCAGAAGGCAGTCCTCCCATCTAAAACTAAATCCTTACCCGCTTACCAAGGTTTCGAGGAAGCCGTGTGCATCCTCGGTTACGTTTAAGACACACAACTCCAGCTGCCCACTTCTGCGGGGCTCGCGTTGTTTCAGGGATGCTACGTTCGCGCCTACGCACTGATGGTTACTGGGCATCAAATCCGTCCGTGGGGCTGAAGTTTGGGGGTTTGTTGGGTTTTTTCATTTGTTTTGTTGTTTACATAAGTTTCTGGGACTGAGAGAGCGAATCCAGAACTACGAGAACGGATGGGGCGGGCCCGCCAGCACTCCCCGGCGCCGTGCCCGGGGAGCCGGGAGCGGGACCCGGCCTCTCCTCCGCCCCTGGGTGGGACCGCCGTGAGGCGCCATGGCCGCTCCGCACTGCCGCCGTGGCGGAAAAAGAACTACAGCTCCCGTCGTGCCCCGCGGGGAGCGCGGCGAGAACAAGCTCTTTGCTGATTGGTTTTCTTTTCTCGGCTGCCGCCAATCAGATGCGCCGCTGAGGGGGGACGTGCTCCCCGCGCGTGAGGCGGGCTAGCGGCGTCCTGGGAGCCATGGAGCAGGATCGGGGGGAGGTGAGCGGCGACGGGCCGGGAGCTCCTCCGGGGCCGGAACCGGGCCGGAGGGAGGCCGTCCGCTCCTACAGCCGCGGAGCTGCCCGCAGGGTGCTGGGGAAAGCCTTGGGGCACCGGGCTGGGCCGCCCGGTGCCCTGAGGGAGGGCGCGAGGCCCGGGCTGTGTTAGCGGGGTAAGGGCTGCGGTGTGGTACTGGGGTAACGGCTGCCCGCGGCCGGGAGGGGGCGAGGAGTGCCGGGCCGCCTCCTCCTGGCCGTCGTGGTGTTGTGGTTGCCGGCGTGGCCGCCTGCTCCGTCCCCATGCTGCCGGGCGCCGGGTTGGTGCTGGAGGGGATGATGGGTCTGACCCGGGCGGGCTGGGCCTCTGCGTCCCCCTCGCCTCTCTGAGGAGGTTGCAGGTGGTGCTGTCGTTGCTTGTCAGCCCTGGGAACTTGTAACATGTCCGCAAGTTTCATTCGTGTTTGGTGGAAGAGTAACGATCCAAAGATGCTCACTTCCTATGATGTGAAGGAAGGTGCACCCCCAGAAAGGGGCAAGAAAGACATGAATGTGCTTTTTTGGGGGAGTTCAGGCCTTTCAGACGTCAGGAATACTGTCTGAGGATGTGGATCTGCAGGAGAGCAACTCTGTCTTCAAGGAACAACCTGGGTACCTTGGGTCTGTTTTGTGTGAAAGCCAGGGAGGATGTGGGGCGACAGCAGTGAGTGATGTCTGATCTTCCTGTTCATGTGCCTATAATAATACCCAGGAGCCAGGGATCGGAGGGAGTTTAGCACTGGAAGGTGATTGACTTGCTGCTGATCTTTTGTTGCCCGCTTGGATGAACAATTGTATCCTGGTGCCTCACGTGGCTGTTCTAATCTACCTTTCTGTTCCATCACTCCCTGTGCTGATGCTGACTTCTTGCTGCTCTTTCATGAGTTGCTAACACCTTTTCCCAGCTTCTTTTGCGCTTATTTGGAGCCCGGTTCAAGATTCTTCTAATCTGAGAAACAGTCACTGGATTTCTGTGCTCTTTCTTCAGTCACTGCCTCTCTGCTCACTTGCTGTAACAGCAAGTACGAAGAGCTAGTGAAGATGTTTAGTTGTGGAGACGTCTGGTTGTAGGGAAAAACTCTTAACAAACGTTGTTCTGTCATCCTGCTGATGCAGCTTCTGAACTGAGGTCAGCTGTGGACTATGCAGTTTCCAAAGAATATGAACCTTCTCCAGAGTCGAGTTTGTCCTGCGGACATCCAGGCTGTACTGGTCTTGTGAGCTGTGGTGGCCAGAGTGTGCAGCTTTGTGCTCTGCGTGCAAGTTTGTGGTGACTTTAATGTTGATGGTGTTTGCCCTGCTGTGCAGTTATTGGGAGAGATGGTGCCTGGAAGGACACACAGTCTCCTCTGTCAGCATGGCAGTGTAGTTCCCTGTATTCTTTCCATGTTCCTCAAACTTTTTTCTATGTAGCTGCAGCTCCATGGCTGTTTGTTTGCTCTTAGGAAGCAAAATGCAGCCTGTGAAATGCCTGTAAAGGGCTCTGCTGCAGGGGGAATAGCTTCCCTGCTAGGGATTCATACTCCTGCCTTTGGGGTTGTTAAGTGGACTCCTTCCTCATCCCGAGGCCTCTTCCCGGTCCAGGAGGCCCCCCAGCAGTGAAAGCGGGCTTGTTGTGGGGTGTGGTGTAAATCTCTGTTTTAAAGCAGACTGGCTCTTTTTTCAGTTGGTGTCTACTTTCTGCCACAAGACTTCATCTTTGGAGCGGATGGAGGAGGAAGGCGATGACGATGAGGAGGATGATGAATTGGACATCTTTGGGGGTTATGACAGCTTCCGGGGCTACAACAGCAGCATGGGCAGCGACAGCAGCTCCTGTCTGGATGAGTCTAGTGATGATGAGGTGGCAGACCGGGAAGCTGGAGAGCTTCCGACCTCTCCTGTGCACCAGCCGTCCACAGGCCGGCTCACAGAGGACAGCGGCTCCGAGCCAGGTACTGCCCTGCCTGCCTGTTCTACCTAAAGCACGTGCGTGTTGGAAAGAACAAGGGCTGGGGGAGCCAAAGGGTGTATGCACCTTGAGTATGCTTTGGGAGCAGCACTGTATTGAGACTGCATTTTCTGGGCTATGTGGGGGAGCTGCTATGTGTAATGAGGGTTACCTGGGCTCAGCTCTGTCCTTGTAGTGTATCGACCGTGCCAACTGCTCACGTTTTTGTGCCTTCCTTCTCTCAGCTGTGTGCGAGATGTGTGGGATTGTGGGCACCAGGGAGGCTTTCTTCTCCAAGACCAAACGTTTCTGCAGCGTCTCCTGCTCCAGAAGCTACTCCTCAAACTCCAAGAAGGCCAGCATCCTGGCCAGACTGCAGGTGAGTCAAAACACTTCCTTATTCCCTGGGGATGGAGCAGCATGTGCCTGTACGCAGGGGTGGATGGCTGCTCTCTAGTTAAAGATCAGAATGCCATTACCAGTGGCTTGTTCTTCCTGCCTGAAGTCCCCAGAGAACACATGCCAGCTGAAAGGTGGTACTCCCTAGAAGCCGAGGAAGGACACATTGATATTTTACCTGCTGTTTCTTCTTGTTCCTGTGAGCATTAGTAAAAAYTGTAGTAACCTGAAAATCGCCCCAAGGAAGAGATGCATGCCCTGCTGACCAGTTGCAGGGACTGGCTTCCTCTCCTGTGCCACTAGTGTTCCTAATGTTCCTTCTTTTGTAGGGGAAGCCACCAACAAAGAAAGCTAAAGTCCTGCACAAGGCAGCCTGGTCGGCCAAGATCGGGGCCTTCCTCCATTCGCAGGGAACAGGGCAGCTGGCAGATGGGACACTGACAGGCCAGGATGGTGAGTGTAGGAGGCATGAGGAGATACAGCTACTGGAGCCACAGAAATGGGGATGCCTGGAGGGCTGTAAGCTCTACAGTCTACTCTTCCTCCCCTCTGGTACACTGTCTTGTACTGAAACAATGTGTGTGGATTGCTCTGACACAGGCTGGCAGAACACAGGACATGTCTCTCTCCCTGCCAGTGCTAACGGAGCCCTGGTGGGTTCCTGCCCATCCACTATTGCAGCCTCATCCTCGCTCCTTGTGTAACTTGGCCTGGAGCGTAAGCTCTGTAGTCACAGTCCCACGAGGTGCTGACTTCTGCTGGCAAAGTTGACTTAAAGGTGTCCTGCTGCTCCCAGCCGTTCACTGCCCGATTGCCTGTGGAGTTATGTTTAACCTGAGTCACTCACTGATCAACTTGAGGAACAAGCAGTCACTGCAGCCGAAGGAGTAGCAAGCTGCTATGTTAGGGCAAAAGTGAGCCCCAGGGGGTGGCAGTAGGAATTGATCCCTCAGCAGACTGCTGCTGGAGCAGAGCTGTAGCCTTGGATCAGGAGTGAATGTGGGAATAATATCCCAGTGCTTCACTCTGATTTTCCTGCACCCTCTGGGGAAGCAAGTGCTGCTGATATGACCCTGCAGCATTGCTGCTGAGAGACAAGGCTGCTAAGCGGTTTAGCGCTGACAGGATGCAGTTTCCACTCTCCCCAGAGTGCTTGAGCCCTGGGCTGGATTTGACCCCTCTTTTTGCCCCTCCTGTCCCCTTTTCCCCAAAAGCAAGTGACAGCAAGGGTTGATTAATAATATATTGTGCCTCTTGCGGGGGCTGGTCCCTGTGCACTCGTAGGATCTAGTTCCCCACCAGGGAAAATGCACTGGAATGCAGAGTCCCTGTGTGTTGGGGCAGAGGGCTCTGTCCCAGAGCAGGCCACAATGTGGCTGCAAGCTGTAGTCCAGAGCTAACAGCACTCTGTGCTTTTTCTATAATCTCACCTGATTTTCTTCTCTCATGTCTGCTTATAGCACTCGTCCTGGGCTTTGACTGGGGAAAGTACCTGCAGGAGCATGGCTTCAAGGCAGCTCCTGTCAGCTGCTTCAAACACGTGAGTTCTTCTTTGCTGTGCCTCGCAGTGCACATGGGACATGTCATATGCATGGAGCTCTCCTGTGACAAGTGGTGGGGAGAGACCTGGGGAGCTGGTTATTAAGTCCCAGCTGATGCAAGGAAGGAAGCTGGGGCATCTCACAGCTAAGAATGGGGGTCCCACAGAGGGACCAGGAGTTTTGGGGGAGGAAGCAGAAGGGGACTTGGTAGAAGCACTGCTGGTGGTGATGGCCCAGTGCTGGCTGGAGACAGAATTAGTTCTGACTGTGTGGGATAGCGGAAAGCTCTCAGTTGCCTTTGTGGTTTGTGTGGATGAGCACAGCCCAGGGTGATGTGCAGGGAGGAACATGGCTTGTATGGGCCTGGCAGTAGCTGCCCCTCCAGCATGTCTGGGTTCCTGTCATACTGATTTGCTATCCTTGTGGGCCAAGTAGCTGAGGCAGATACGTGGAAGAATGGCAGTTCTTAGGTATTATAGCAGCCCCAGCCTCTCTGTGTGTTAAGACTCACTTGTTATGTTCCTTTTGAGTTGTGATCTGTGATAATACTAACAAAATTTTATTTTTCTTGAGGATAGGTCAGGAAGACACGGCAGTTTGATGGTTAGGGATTTTGATACCATAGAGGAATGGCAGCAGCTACTTTGGGATAATAGGACAGCTGGCAGTGAAATAGTTAAGTGTTGCTATACAATGTTCTGCCTTTTGGGATCCTCTGTGAACACCCCAGTGAGATGTTGGGACAGTTCGGTTGCATTTCAAGCTGTTGGCACATATAGGAAGGGTAAGGCATGCAAACCTGGGCCTAAGGTGAAAGTGTAGCTGCCTAAAACATATCTCTGAAAGCTAGAACGAGGGCCTGAGCCCTGCTCTAACTGTCAACGTCCCTCTCCCAACGTGGCTGCCTCAATCCTTCAGGTGCCGCTCTTCGATCAGTGGGATGATGTGGTGAAAGGTATGAAAGTGGAAGTGCTGAACAGTGATGCCGTGCTCCCCAGCCGTGTGTACTGGATTGCGTCCGTCATCCAGACTGTAGGTATGTCTCCAATGTAATTCCTGACAGCTGGGGATGGCTAACCTCTGAGGGAAGCTTTAGAGAGCCGACTGTAGCTGGTCAAGCAAAACATCAGCTCTTTGAAGCTCTGCAACTGCTGAGAGATTTTGGAACAGGAAATACCATGATGCGGGGGTGGAAGGAAACCAGCATCTGGTTCCTCTTCTGGTTGCTGGGCTCTTTGTGAGGAGGGTTCTGCCTCCAGAGTGGCTGGAGAAGCTCTGATAACCTATGTAGTGCTCTGAAGGCCCTGCCGTAGGGACTAAGCCTGTGGTGCCCAACGGGGAGAGGAGAAATTCTTGACCTCTAATGCCTTTCTCTGGTTGTCTGCTCTGTCCTGGCAGGGTACAGGGCCCTTCTGCGATATGAGGGCTTTGAGAATGACGCTGGCCATGACTTCTGGTGCAATTTGGGCACAGTGGATATTCACCCCATTGGCTGGTGTGCCATCAACAGCAAAATCCTGGTACCACCACAAAGTGAGTGTGGGGTGAGAGGGGTCAGCATGTGCCTGGGCATGGAGGAGCCTTAGTTTATGCCTAGCACAGTGGGACAGGTGCTCCCACTGTATGTGGGACCACAGCTCCATTTGTGTTCTGAGTTACAAGGAATAGTTAGTTCTTTGGGAAGCTGGAGATTGCTTGGACTGCTCCCTCTGCATCTCCCTGTGGTTGGTCCTGGGGGTGCTGGATGCAGAGCTGGTGTCAGACCTATGGACAGAGGCTAATGCAGGTGACTGTTCCTCCTTCTGACCCAGACAGTGGCTAGGCTTAGCCTTTGGGGGAACTTTTTGGTCCTAAATCCTGGACAGTGTCCCTGGGGAGTGCACTGGATCCAGTCACTGCTCAGCTAGCAGTTAGGAAAGGGATGTCAGTTTAGCAGAATTCTGGCAAGCTGAGGTTTGCTTGGTATGGCTTGCATGTTTTTGCTCTAATACCACTTCTACATCTAGATCAGTGGAGTTGGGTGTCTGCTTGGCCCAGTCCGTTCTGTAATGGTGATCCCTTGCAGCCAGTTGTGGGGGCGAGCTTGCAGAACAGGGTCTGCCTGAGAGCAGGTACAGGATCTGAATGTGAAGAAGGCCTTTTAATGCAGATGGACTCTCGGAGAGGAAGAAAGGTGCAGTGTGGTGCTGTAATTCCTTCAGTCATAAAGATGTGCTTTTTCCATGTGTGTATGTAGCTATCCATGCCAAGTACACTGACTGGAGAAGTTACCTCATGAAAAAACTGGTGGGAGCCAGGACCATCCCAGTGGATTTCCACATCAAGGTAAATGTGGGAGGCTGTCATTTAATGTGCGGAAATGAAGCTGAAGCCAAGAGATGTGTGTGCAACATGTCTCTTCTGGTTCTCATCTGTGCAACTCCTCTGTGTGTCCCCTCGAAACCTGGGCAGGACAGGGACAGTGAGACACCTGTCATGATGCTGTAGGTAATGGCACAGCCCCTATGCCCTGCAGCACAACCGTTTCTCCTTTGGGTCATAGATGGGCTTTAAAAGCTGTTGTCATGTCAACCTCTGCTGGAAAATACTGGGCATGAGTTTGCTTTTTTGCTGAAGGGAGAGGCCAATGCAGCTCCAACCTGGCCTTTCCCTGCCCTGTTTCAGTGCTGCGGAATGGCTCTGAGAGTCAAAAACCTTTGCCTTCAGTGTTGGTAGCACAGCAGCCTGTGGGGAGTGAGAGGGGCGCAGGCTCCCTCAAAGCACATGGAAGCAGCTGTGCCGTGGCCTTGCCAGCTTTATAGCTCTTGTGGTTGTTTTGTGTAGCCTGCCCTGCGGTCAGACCTTGTTGGGGAGAAGAGACTCTTGTCGCTGGTAACTTTGTAAACCACAGATAAGGAAGACGGTCCCAGAGACAGCAGGCAGGAAGGCAGGTGATGGGTTTTCCTGTGTGTGAGGTCATTGGTGACACAGAGCTGGAGACCTTGGCATAGTTGGCGTTTCCCTTGTTGCTTCTCAGTAAGTTGAGAGGATGTTCGTAGCTGCTTGTTCCTGGGCCGCAGCTTGTAGCTTGAGAGCTCACGCCATGGAAGGGAAGTGGTAGAGGGAGACAGATGTTGTCAGTATCTTTCTCCCCCCAGCATCTCCACTCCCACCTAATGAACAGGAGGTGGAAGGGGAAGATTGTCCCTTAAAAGTTCTTCTGGATTCAGGTATAGGCTAGTTTGGATGTCTGAGTCTGTTTTGAGCTGTGGCTCTTAGTTGCTGCACAGCATTCTGGGATCTCCAGTGCCAAAATGTCAGGTGTTCTATAAACACCTTTGGGTATTTGTGGATGAGTAGGGCTGGGCTGTATCAGCAAACTGAAGGTCTCAAAAAACAAACAAACAAAAAACCCACAAACAAACAAACAAAAACCACAAAAAAACAACAACAAAAAAAAAAMCCCAAAAAAACCCCAAAAAACGCAGCCAGTGTCTCTTTTCACGTGCCTTTGGGTCAGTCTGCAGAGTAACTCTGGTATTGGAGGTGGAGTTGGCATGATGTTGCTCAACCTCTGATCAGAGTTAAAAGGGCCTGACCTCTTTTAAAGTCAACTGAAAATCCTGTTGCCCTTTGGGAGGCTACACCTCTAACTGCTTCCAGCCTTGAAAGCCTTATGGTCTCTTTCATGACTGAAAAAGGCATGCAATTCCTCACTCAGTTCCTGCTGATCTGTTTCTCACACTCAGAACATTCACACAAGGTGCTGGCTGAGCACGGCTGCTGGGCAAGGGTGGGGGTAGCTGTTACGGGGCCACAGGACAGGGGAGACTTAGGGTGCGCGTGCCCAACTATGCTGTCATGTGTGGGGCTGGCAGCTCCCTGTCCCCCAATGAACCCACTCCCATGCATCCCTTCCTAGAGGTGTCTTCCAGTCAGCTTTGGGCGGCGTAGGGGGTTGGCCAGCATGTCTGGGGGGAAAGCTGTTCTCTGAAGTGTTTGGATAAGGAAAACACCAAGTGTGATTGATCTTGCCTCCTCTGTTGGTTGTTGCCAGATGGCAGAGAGCATGAAGTACCCGTTCCGGCAGGGCATGCGGGTGGAGGTGGTGGATAAGAACCACGTGTCCCGGACGCGCATGGCAGTGGTGGACACGGTGATTGGGGGCAGACTGAGACTCCTCTATGAGGACGGCGACAGCGATGATGACTTCTGGTGCCACATGTGGAGTCCCCTCATCCATCCTGTGGGCTGGTCACGGAGAGTGGGCCACAGCATGAAGAAGACAGGTAGGGATCAGGCCACCACAAGCATCTTCTGATTTGCTATGAGATGCCTGGGCCCTGCTGTTGACACCAGTCTTGACGTGCTGGGAGCCAAGCAGCTGCCTCGGGACCTGACAGATAAGGTCTACGCAGTTGTGTGTCTGCTGCTTTTCCCCCTGCAGCGATAAAAGCCCAGTGATCTGCTGCCACAGGTCAGGACAGGGGGATTGTAGGGTTTCTTACTTGAAGCAGGTAGTCTGTCCCCACAGTGTGTGAGAATGCAGAGTCTGCAACATCACAGGTGTTTCTAGTGTTTTTGAGGAAATTCGTGCTGGCTTCTGTAAGACTGGATGCTGTCAGGTTGTGTTTTTTCTGGACTTTACAGAGAGGAATTCTTGATCAGCTTAGACTGGCAGAAAAAAACAAGACTCGAGCCCTGCTGATCCTTTTGATTGTGTCTCCCTTCCTTGCTGCCTCTCCCTGGTCATTACAGCTGCATGTAGAGGTGTTATCACTAGTGCTCAGAAAGATCATCCATCTGCTTTTGAGCAAGCCCTGCATCACAGACCATGTTATGGGAAGGTGTAGAGGGACTGACCTGTTTTTTTTTTTTTTTTTATTACTCTTCTCATGGTCTCTGATCTAGCTCTTTTATAGCTGCTGAGCTCTCACCAGATAATTAATAGCCAGTGTGTTTTCTTACTGCAGTTGCTGCAGGTTTCTTACCTCTCTTTGTTTCTTCCATTCCTCACAGAAGAAAAACGCAGTGACATGGCAAACCATCCCACCTTTCGGAAGATTTACTGTGATGCTGTCCCCTATCTGTTTAAGAAGGTAGGACAAGTCTGCCTTTCTGTGTCAGCCACAGCAAAGGAAGCAATGATACCACTTCCTTCCTTGGGTGTATATGCTGCTGTGTGGGTTGTTGAGGATGGCTCGTTTGTCTCTCTTACAGCTATAGGGCAGTGAGGTGTTTGCGGTATCAAGGCTGTGGTTGGGCAGGGGCAGGTCAAGATAGAAAGATGGAAGAACTAAAAGACAGTGACAGATTGAGGTACTCAAATGAAGGGTGAGCAGTTGCTTGGAACTTTGAGTTGGAGAGGAAAGACGATTGCATGGGAGAGACGAGTTCAGACAAGGGGCTGGATCACACTGGTAAGGACTGAGATGAGAAGGAGGCTTGCTTTGCTGTGGAGCAGCAGCTGAGTGCTGGGCCTGGCTCTCTGACTGACCAGAGCCTTGGCAGGAGGCTGCTGACACAAACACAGCATTGGTTCGGCTGCCTCTTTGTATTGTAATTTTTCTTCTTTCTTTCCCCTCCTAACTTGGCTTGAGCCAAGTAAAGAAGCTCTGATCCTGTTCGCACTTGGCGCGGTTGGTGTTGGGATGGGACTGTCCCATACCCCTGACAGCACATGGTATACCAGAGTCTCCCTTAGGTACGAGCTGTCTATGCTGAAGGTGGATGGTTTGAGGAAGGCATGAAACTGGAGGCCATTGACCCCCTGAATCTGGGCAACATTTGTGTGGCCACTGTTTGCAAGGTAAGTTCACTGGGCAGAAGGGAGTCTACTGTGTCTACCTGGGATAACCCAGCCTCTTCTCAGGTCTTTGCAAATGAATAAGACCGGGTAGGAATTTGCATGAGGGAGAGGAGAGGGCTGTCAAGAGAGGTAGGCAGCTGGCGTGTGGAGGGAATTGGAGCATTACCTCAGAGGTCTGAGAAGCTGATGAGACCAGTAGTTGTCCACATGTGCCTAAGTGGACAGCATGAAGATGAGCATGCTTGGTCTGCAAGCTAACTGTCCAGTGTGTGACTGGCAGCCACCCTTCCTTCACCTTTGGGCATGCAGTAGGGAAGATTTGTTCTCCAGTTCTTGGAGTGCATAAAGAGAGGCCTCTGTATTGCTGCCTTGAGGAGTGAAAGGAGAGGGGAAGAGCTGTGGGTGACCTCTGTGTGGGGAATGGGGTGTATCTGTATGGGCAGCATTCAGTGGTGTAGGAAGCTGAGGATGGACGTGTCTCCTGCAATCTCTCTTGTTGAGGTGGTAGTGAGCTTTACTCCTGTGCTAGTGTTGGGAAGTAAATTGCTTGGTCAGGTTTCCTCAGTGAGGTGTGTGGCATGTCCTAAAGCATAGCATCGACTTGGGCTTTTCTTGCTCCCTCAAGAAGCTCTTTGCCCTTGTAGAACCCAAGCAGAGGACTTTGACACTTGGAGTTTGTCAGGGGGATGCTAGGAAAGCTCTTTGTGTCTGTAAAATGTTCCCTTCAGCCATTGCTTGGAAATGTGAAGAGATTGGGGCAGACGTGCCTATCACATTTAGCAGGCACCAATTACCAGTGAGTGACAGGATGGGACAAGTCTTGTTGCTGTTCAGGAAGTGGCAAGTCTGAAGGTGGTGCCCTTCCCTTCTGCCCAGTAACAAATTCATGACCTGGCTGGTGTAGAGGGTCTCTGGGCTGCCAATAAAGTCTGTTTCTGAGGGAGAACAGAGCTCCTGACCATTTATGGCTGAGTCCTTTTCACAAGGCTATTAGTGTTGGTCCCCATCCTGCAGAAGATGCTGCTTTGGGGATTAGCTTGTGTTGACTAACATATCAGGAGAAGCTACTGCATGCCCTGGAGCGTATAACATTGCATTTTACTATCTAGTGGCAATTGTGATCCATCTGTGGGGACTCTTGGGAGGATCCTTTGAGAGGAAAGGCTTTAGAGCAAGTGAAGCTCTACACTCATGCCCTTCACTCCCACCTCAGGTCCTCTTGGACGGGTATCTCATGATCAGCATTGATGGAGCCACGTCTGCTGATGGCTCTGACTGGTTCTGCTATCATGCCTCCTCACACGCCATCTTCCCTGTCAACTTCTGTCAGAAGAACAGCATCGATCTGACCCCTCCAAAAGGTGAGATTTGGACTCTGCCCTGTGGTACAAACCTGCATGCAGAATCTGCTGGGCTGCGCTTTTCTGGGAGGTGTCAGGTTCAGATGAATCAAAACCACAAGGTCCCAATCTGCCTGTTTTTYAGGGAGATAAGGCTGGTTCAGAGAGCCAGTCCATTTGAGCTCTGCCCATATACCAAGTCTTGGTACTTTATGCAAGGAATTAACATCTCCAGAGGGCGTTAATGGCATGGTGGTTAGCTCCTGGTGGATCAGTGGGAGAGGTGTACGATCCCCAAACTGAACAGAATCAAAGGTTTAAAGGACAACAAGGATGGGAAGGGATAAGTAGAGCTGTTGCTGCATGACTCAGTAGTTAAAAGTGGCAGGAGTCACCTCTATTCTTCTTGTATGAATAAATCTGAGACCAATATTTCTGCAAAATCCTGAGAGGCAATCACCCTAGGAGTGTTTTTACTGCCTCATCTGGCCATACCCAAAAAGGCCTGCTCTGAATTCCTGGGTTGCAGCACTTCTGTGCAGTGCTATTCTGTCTTCCTTTGACGTTCCTGCTGGTGGAGAAAGATTGGTCTTAGTGGTGTGTTTTGAACATACTTCTTCCTGCCTGCTGCTTCTCCTTGCCTTTCTCTGTGGTCTGGATATGTGACTGACACAGGTGTTCAGAGTTGCAGTTTGCACTTTTCTGTATTTGCCTGCTGGAGGCGGGGTGCTGGACTGCCATGGAATCTGGGTGCTAGATTTACGTCCAAGATCAGGCTGTATGCGCTGGTTAATGAAACTGCTTTGCAACCAGTTGCTATGCCTCCTTCCTGCCTATTCTGCCTTTTCTTCCAGCTGGTCTGCCCAGTGACTACCTTTTTGCTGCTGACCATTTCTTCCTGCTGCAGGGCAAGATGCACAGACCTTCAACTGGGAAAGTTACCTGGAGAAGACTAAATCAAGACCTGTTCCAGCACGGCTCTTCAACACAGTGAGTGCTGCCAGGAAGAAGAGATGTGTAGGGATGCTTGCAGTCAGCAAGGAGGAGCACAAGATCTCTGGCTGTCACAGAATGGTTAGGTGGGAGGAACCTCTGGAGGTCATCTTGTCCAACCCCCGCTGCTCAAGCAGGGTCACCTAGAGCCAGTTGCCCAGGACCATGTCCAGACAGCTTTTGAATCTCTCCATGGATGGAGACTCTACAACCTCTCTGGGCAACCTGTGCCAGTGCTCAGTCACCCTCACAGTAAAAAGTGTTTCCTGATGTTCAGAGGGAACCTCCTGTGTTTCAGTTTGTGCCCATTGTCTCTGGTCCTGTCCCTGGGCACCACTGAGAAGAGCCTGGCTCCATCTTTCTACCCTCCCTTCAGATATTCACATACATTGATAACATCCCTCTGAGCCTTCTCTTCTCCAGGCTGAACAGTCCCAGCTCTCCCAGCCTCTCCTCATATAAAAGATGCTCTAGTCCCCTCATCATCTTTGTGGCCCTTTGCTGGACTCTCTTTAGTATGTCCATGTCTCTCTTGTACTGGGGAGCCCAGACCTAGACACAGCACTCCAGGTGTGGCCTCACCAGTGCTGAGTAGAGGGGAAGGATCACCTCCCATGATCTGCTGGGAACATTTCTCCTAATACAGCTGAGGATACCATTAGCCTTCTTTGTCCCAAGGGCACATTGCTGGCTCATGTTCAACTTGGTGTCCACCAGGACCTCCAGGTCCTTTTCTGCCAAGCTGCTTTCCAGCCAGTCGGCCCCCAGCATGTGCTGGTGCCTGGGGTTGTTCCTCCCCGGGTGCAGGACTTTACATTTTCTTCTGTTGAACTGCATGAGGTTCCTGTCAGACCATTTCTTCAGCTTGTCAAGGTCGGGATGGCAGCATGACCCTCTAGTATATCAGTCTCTCCTCCCAGTTTTGTATCCAGCAATCTTGCTGAGTTTGACATGACATTCTGTCATGTCATGCAGATAATTAATGGAGACGTTGAACAGGATTGGACCCCGTATTGACCCCTGGGGTACACCGCTAATTACTGGCCTCCAACTAGACTTCATGCCGCTAATCATCACCTTCTGGGCCCAGCCACTCAGCCAATTTTCAGTGCACCTCACTATCTCCTCACCCAGCCCATAGTTCCATCAGCTTCTCTATGAGGATCTTGTGGGAGACAGCGTCAAAAGCCTTCCTGCAGTCAGGGTAGGCAATATCCAATGTCTTTACTGGGCTGCTCTTTGCTGCCAGTCAGCACTTCTAAGGAGAGCCCAAGGCATGGAAGTGTGTGGTCTCCAAGTAAAGCCCCTGTTTGGCTGGTCAGGACTAGCAGTGTCATGCCTTTGTGGATGTAATGATATCTTGGTCCCTCTGAGTGTGACCTGTGATTCTCTAGTGTTTCTGGGAGCTCCTGGTGGGTTCTGCACCGCTTATTGCCTGTGGACGTGTGGCTGGCACTTGGGTGGAGGGGGTCTGCTTTGTACCCGGGCCTGTGCCGATCTTTCTGATTTCCCAGGGCTATCTCAGGTTAATGGCTTTGATCAGGTGTCCCTTAACTGCTGCCTGCTGCTCCCCCTAGGTCAGGATCTTGTTTCTAAAGGCTGGGCTGCGATTCACGAAGGACACAGCTGGCCTTGGATCTATTCATGTGTGCCCCCTTCTGTTACGTGACTGGTTGGTTCTGTTGCACGTCTGTGGGCTTGTTCTCTCTCTGCTTGCTTTAAGCTGGAGGCAAGCCTGTAGCTGTTCTAGGCTGCTGGTGGCCGGGTGTGGGTTTGGACTGGGTGCAATGGCCTTGGGTTTTCTTTTTTCATTTTTTCTGCACCCAGGACTGCCCAAACCACGGCTTCAAGGCAGGCATGAAGGTGGAAGCAGTGGACCTGATGGAGCCCCGGCTCATCTGTGTGGCCACAGTGAAGCGCGTAGTCCACCGTCTCCTTAGCATCCATTTTGATGGCTGGGACAACGAGTATGACCAGTGGGTGGACTGCGAGTCTCCAGACATTTATCCTGTGGGGTGGTGTGAGCTGACAGGCTACCAGCTTCAACCACCTGTTGTTCCAGGTGAGTGAACATTTGACTGTGGTTTCTAACACTAGAGGCAAAGGTTTCCTTCCTCCTGCTCTGTGAGTGGCTCCTCCTTTTTGGGCCTTGTAGGGAGGAGAAAATTGCCTCCTTGATTTGCGCTGGCTACCATAAGTCTTCCTCTGCTGCCACACATTCTAGCATCTGGCAGAGGGAGGAGTCTGTGGTGGGGAGAAAACAGCCTGAGATTTGAGGTTGGCTCGGTTTTCCCTCTGTTGCCCCACCTGCACACCAACAGAGAATTGCTCCTGATGAAGTCAGGTTGAGTTCCAGGTGGTCCTATCCCTGCACAGCTCCCTTTTATTAAGCGTACCTACAACCTCAGCCAGGTAGCAGAGGGAGCTTGGCCCCTGCTCCCTTTTCTCATCAATTCTCTGACTCTGTCTGTAAAAGGTAAGAGCATCCCTCTCAAGAGTTTATTCCTTCCCTTGTCGCAGGGAGGCCACTGCCTCACCTTTGCAGATGTTTTCCTTCTTGTCCCAAGCTACGAATCTTGTTTCTTTACTGCCCCTGCCAAATCTCTACTGGGCCTCTCTCCCCTATGCTGCCCCAGCCTGCCACCCTGGGCCCTCGCCTGGAAGCACAGACAGCAACTGCGCTAGAGCCTTGCTTTCCCCTCAGCTGGTTGTCTCGGGAAGAGGGCGTTGGCTCGGGGGGACGGGTATATCTTGTTTCTCGCTTATGTCACTTCATCCCAGTTACCTACTGGTTATGGGACTTGGCTTTCGTTTCCCTCTCGTCTCCATGACAGAGCCCACAACTCCAGTGAAGGCCAAGGAGGTGCCCAAGAAGAAGAAGAAACCCTATGGAAAGAAGAGTGAGTGATGTTTGATTAGTGCCCTCCCGCTCGCTCGCAGGCTGGGCCCAGTTAGAGGAACCCTGTCCATGTCCCGTCAGAGCAGGAGAGAGAGGCCTTGTCTTGCTGTGGATGCCCTCAGTCAGCTGTGGGTTTGACAACACAGCTTCATCCTTCTTAACTGCCCCCATTGCCTAAGAGATCAGAGAGCTGTGTGTGGGAAGGATCTGTTTTGCAGTCTGTTTTCTGTTGGCCGAGTTATAGATGGCGCTTGCTTCCAGGCGTGAGGTTGTGCTGCTTTCCCCACTGTGTCCATGGTCGGAGGGAGATTGTTTGCTGCAGCTGGAGGGTAGCTGGAGGGTAGCTGGAGAGCAATCCTGCCTGCTTTGTGCTGAGGGAAAGAAGGCCTTAAGATGGCTGAAGAGGCCAGTAGTGGGGCTGGACCATGTTATTGTTTCATCTTGTCGTTGTTGTCGTCATTGTTGCAGTAGCTGTGGCAAATCATGTGTAGAAAGGCAAGAAATTCCCTCCTGGGGGGTGGAGCGGAAAGGACATCTAAAGAATATAAAGACGTTCAACCTAAATAAAAACGTCAGCTAAAAATGAAAACATTAATGCTACAGTGTCCATGCCTTGGAGCCACCATGCCCATTGCCTAGGACTAGACCCAGACAGGTAAGCAAAGCTGACTCTAGACTGATTCCAACAGGACCCGCTCCTTGGAAGTTAAGCACACGCTGAAGTGCCTTGCCTTTAATGAAGGAGAACACGGAGGAGCATATTTTGAGATGATGACTATAGAGTTTTTCTCCTGTAGGCCATTTCTGTCAAGTAACCAGTTGGCAGCTAATGACCATGTAGCTTGCTGGTCAGTTGTGCTGGTCCCTGGCCTGTGGTTTCTCAGTGGAGCAGGGTTGCTGATTTTCCAGGGTAAAAGAAACACACTTTTCCCCATGCTCTGTTATCTCTTTGTTAAGGAAAAAAGTTACCTGCCAAAACCCGCAACATCAAGCAGACTGTCAAGAAACCTTCCGCCCCGAAGACGAAACGAGAAGCAAAAGCTGCCAGCAAGGCTTTGCCAGAGCCAGCACCTGATGAGAGTAAGGGAGTGAGCTACTCTACCCAGCAGCCACATGCAACTCTCTCACGTACGCCCTGCGTGCCACCGGCCCTCACGAGGCCTGTGCTGCATCTTGGCCATTAAGTCACGGGTGCCCCCAGGCAGGGAAAGGCAGTACATGACAAATGTCCTTCCCCACTCCTCCAGAGACAGAGTGGAAGAAAGCCTTTGCCAGCTTTCCCTGGGAAGCTTTGACTCCTGAGGAGGTTTGGTGACACCAGTATAGCTGGATATGTTGATACTGCTGATGCTTGCTGAGGGCCTGGCTGCCCTACTGAGCAGTCTGGTTGTGTGAGGTCAGTTAGGGAGGAGAGCCAAGACGGACATGTCAAAAGTGTGCTGTCACATCCCGGTCCCCGTAAGGGCTGTTGCAGCATGTGAACACAGCCCATTGTGCTGAGCACCAAGAGATGTGGTGACCAGAAGAGCATGTGGCAGCTAGGTCACCTGCCAACCCTAGTGGGTGTTGGGGAAGAGGGTGGGTGAGGTGCTTTGTGCATATGGGGATGGAGCTCATGAAGGTCCCCATTGCTCACCAAGGTTTAATTTCCCCTGTGTGGGCCCAGGCAAGTAGAGAATGGACCACACTGGCTTTTCCTCCCTCAGCCCTAGGAGAAGTTGTTCTTGGGAGCAGGCAGCTGAATGCTGCCAGGGTTTAGTGCCGTCCTGATTGCTGCTGTGACCATGGATAGATTTGTGCCAGCAAGACAGGGCTGCCTGTGGTAAGGGACCCTCAAGAAGTGGGCTGGAAACCTGGGGCATTTTGAGTATCTGCATGAACAGAGCTGGTTCTGGGGTGCTGCAGGTAGAGCAAGGCAGCACGGGTTGATTTTACTTATTTCTTTTTCCCTCTCTCTTTCTGTCTCTTGCTAGTCATTGCTGTGCAGGTAAAGGAAGAAACCATCGACCCCTCGGTAGTAGAGTTTGGAGCCACAGAGCTTCCTGTTCCTGTCAGCAGCATAAAGCAGGAGGTCACAGACTGATCCTGGAGTATCCCCCTGCTGCCCACAGCAGCCTGCGTTTCACCTTGCGGCTCTTTGGGGAAGGTCCTGGCAAAGGGAAGCAGAAGATTAAGAGCCTTCCCTTTCTGAGGTAGACCACCCTGCAGCATCACAACTCTGCTTTCCTGGTGTGCAAGAAAATTTCCCCCAGACTTGTAATTTTAAGCCCTGGGAAACGGACTCCAGAAAGGCCGCAGGCGCGCTGAGGAGCATGACCAGGATGGCTGCTGGGGTTGTGTGTGCCTGGCTTTGAAGGCACCTTTCCGAGCAGGAGCTCCCAATGGGGAAAGAGCCTGCCAGAGCATGAAGGGGCAGTTTGGGTTCTCAGCCATGGCTGGAGGTGGCGAGCTGCAGTCTGAGATGATGTGTGCAGGTCACATGCGTCAGGAAATCGGCTGCCCTCATAGGACATCGGTGCTGTGCCCCCTGGTCTAGGCCCTGCAACCCCCGAGAAAGTCAGGACAGGAAGAGTGGAAAGAGGTGAGGGGGGAAAAAAGGGATGATGATGCCTCTTAAGGGAGCGAGAGACCTTTTTGAGTGTCATCATTTCTTGCTTTTGAACCCAGAACTGCAGAGGACGTGGTGCACAGTTTGAATTTTTAATTTTTTAGCAGTCCTGCTGTAAATTTGATCTACGATCTGTACCCTAAAGCCCTGTGAATTAAACTCGAGGAAGAGGCCAAAGGCTTGTGTATTGTTTTCCGGGTCACCAAAACGCCAGGGTTAGCCACGATGGGGAGGAGAAAAGGGCTGTAAGTGGGTGGGTATAAGTAAACAGTGTTTTGTGCTGTTTGGGGATTTTTTATCTTTGAGGCGTGCAATAGGCTTTTTCTGTGCACTTGCTGCTGTTTATTTGCCAGTTCTGCCGAATATCACAAGAACGCAGTAGATAACTTAAGGCGGGGAATGCCATTTCCCATTTTAGAGCAAAACTGTAACATTCCTCTCTTTCCCTAGACTGGCCATCAAAATTCAGGACAGAAATCGGAAAGGTCAGTGTGGCAACAGTGATGAAAAACAGTTTTAAATCTCCTGTAGCAAGTTCCTGTGAACTTTCTGCAGGCAAGGAAGCGCCCTGCCTGTTGGTGCCACTGCGGGGCCTGGCCGGCTGTAGGGCAAGTGCCTTGTCAAACCTTACAGGGAAATGGTGGCTGCCGAGGACACCGCCTTGGCCGCGAAATGGCTGCCTTGGCCACGCTCCCCTCGAGTTTCCAGGCGAGAGCTTGTGATGCCAAAATAGTTCCCACTTTGCACAGTGGTTCATGACAAAAAAAAGAAAGTTGGCAAGCTAACCGTCTAGAAAACCCTGGGTAGAGACTGGGAGTAATTAACACCGTCTTCCTCTTCTCCCTTCTAAAGAAACAAATGGAGCCTTTAACTGGAGAGGGAAGAAAAGGCCCTGGGGGAGCAATGAAACACAAGTGGAAAAAGTGTGGAGGGCCTGTGTCAAACCAGGCAGGAGAGCTGTGCCATCTTGGCCCATCCCTAACTGACCCCCTGGGAGGGTCCTGGGCTCCTGGGATAACCATGATGGGGTGAGCATGGTGGGGGGTGTGGGATTTTTATCGAAGGCATGTAATGGGGCTTCCCTGCCCATGCCTGCTTGCCTGTCCTGGCAGCTCTGCCTATTACCAGCTTGCAATAGATGTCTTAATGTGGGAGGATCCTGTTTCAGGGCAAAGCCATTGCGTTTCTCTCTTCCCCTCCCTCTTGAGCTGCTGCCTTTCCCCAGCCTTGTCAAACAGCTGGGCTTGTAGGGCCACCTGTCTTTACAGGATGGCAATTTCCAAATGCCTTTGGCTTTCCTCCTCCTGTTTTTTGCTGTAAAGGTTGCATGCCTCACATGGTCATTTAACAGCTAGAAGTGTTTACCTTTTAAAGCCTTCCCAATTTGAACAAACTTCTGACTTTAAAAAGAGGAATCGCCTTGTGTTCCCCCTGGGGTTGGGGGGTCCCAGCCTGGGCTGCCATGGGGAATAGGTTGGGTATGTCGCTTATGAATGGGATGTGGGAACCACTGATCAAATTTTGCAGGAAATAGAAAGCTTTCGATCTGCTTATGTTTTAATTCTGAGGAGCTGCTGGGAATTCAGGCAATGTTCTCACTGATGATAATTTGTAAGTTTTCTGCTCTAAGATTTGAGCCAGTGCAGGATCTTGCGTTGGTGCTGTTTGCAGGCCTGCTCAGGGCTCTTTAATCATTTCTGAAGCTGTGAAAGCACAGCACTCTCAAAAACAAAAACAAACTTGTAGATTCCAGCTTTTCTGCATGGCTGAAGGGAACCTTGGGAAGAAAAAGCAAGTATTTGGTTCTGTTGTTGGAGTCATCAAAGCGTGTTGCAAACACTACAGAAGCTTTTTGCACTAGTTCTTTCCAGGGTAATGTGCCTCTGTGTCCTGCAAAAACAAACCCTGCATCTTTGGCAAATTGGCATTGCTCTAGCGGCACCAGGCTCTCTCCTTTGCACCTTGTGCAATATCCATGTCGCCGCGGTGGGGACAAATCCAACAAAACTGCTCTCACCAGACTGTAGGTACGGCACTGTTGGTGTCCTGCACGTGTTTCCTAAGCTCTGCTCTTCTTGAAGCCTCTGGCTGGTGATTTTCCCGATCTCTTTTTCTTGCTGGGCTTGCGTGTAGCCTTGGTCTTGTCAGGACTGGCTCCCCGAGCCTCACCTCGGCCCCAGCCAGGGCAGGTTTGGAAAGTGGTGGAAAGCTTCACCTTCAGGCCCCGGGCTTCTGCAGGGGACCCACAGGTGGCCCCTACGCGGAGGTTGAGTTTGTCGATCCACCTGGAAACGTGGCAGGAGATCAGGGAAAGGAACAGGACAGGGCGAAGGGAGAGGCGAAACTACATGCCTATGTGTGGGTACGGGTCACTTCAAAGCCAGGCCAGGTTGCTCAGGGTCTCGCCTACGGGAGCTGTGAATATCTGAGTATCTGCCCACCCCAGCTTGTGGCTGTTTTCCCTACACCAGGAAAGCCCAGGCTACTTCCATCCTTACACATAAGCACGTACTCCATCTCACCACCATGGGAGAAGACAGGAAATGGCCAGCGTGCCGTGGGAGAAGACTCAAAATAGCCAGCGTGCCATGGGCTCGTGCCTCTGGCGCGGCAGGGTCCAGCTGTTCACCCCTCGCGGCACTCACCTGCGCAGGGGAAGGAGCTGGCAGTCGCAGCGGAAAGGCACATCCCTCAGGTTGAGGATCTCCAGCCCTGTGAAGTTGCTCATGTCGGGGATGTTGTTCATTTTGTTGCTCTCCAGGTAGAGGCTTCTGATCTTGGGACCAAGGCCAGTGAAGGCACCAGGGGAAATCTGCAATGAAGTGAGGGTGAGTTGGGGGGTCCTGATGGAGGCCGGGGAGCAAATCTCTGCCCCTGCACTGCTAATCAGCCTGAGGGGCTGAGAGCACCTGTCCTGAACCTGGTGGCCCTGTGAAAGAGCTGTTTTAAAMACCAGCACATGTGCTTGGGGACTGTTGATTTAACTCAACCAGATTCAGTCACATTTTGGGGCTCACTAGACCCTGCTCAGTCTTCCTGGAAAGAAGGTGACACGCAGGAGGTCTTAGAGCAATCCCTGGGCACTGTTAAAGGTGGATGGTCCTTATGAGAGTGGTGCTAACACCGCTTTCTTTAGAGGATGGAGGCATTCAGGGTAATAGCGGTGAAAAGCCCCACAGGACAGCTTGTAGTAAGAGCAGGAGAAATATGGCCAGGACTGGAGGAAGGGGGTGGTTTGGGGAATGGTCTGGACCCCACTGAAACTGGGTGTCTTTAAGGACCAGGGGCAGCAAGCCCGTCCTGGGGGAGCTGGGGGTTAGGTTGGAGTGAGACAACACTCCAGCTAAGCCCAAGGAAGCCTCTCTTCCCAGCCAGGCTATGGAACATCTCCTGAAGCTTTGGGAGTGCAGGGACACCTGTTCAGTTGCCACTGTGGGGGCCACCAGCCCTGGGCGCTGGAATGAGACGGGACCTATGGCTGTGCCCTGCGGTGCCCCTGCCCCTTGGGAGTCCGCAACCACACGCACCCGCTCCAGGCCCATGTTGTCCAGGTAGAGATGCTGCAGGCTGGAGGCCACCGGCAGGAAGGCGTTGTCTCCCACGCATTTGATGGGGTTTCGGGACAGCTTCAGCTCGCTCAGGGCAGGCAGGCCCCACAGGGCTGCGGTAGGCACCTCCGCCAGGCGATTTCCCTCCAGGTGCAGCTTCTCCAGCATCTTGGCAGGAGCCAGGGCGGCAGGGGCGATGCACCTGATGGCATTCCCGGTGAGGTAGAGCCAGCGCAGCCCCCCCGCCCCGGCCAGGTCACCCTCCGCCAGCTCCCCGATGGCGTTGTGCTGCAGGTGGAGGGAGATGAGGTTGGGCAGGAGCTGGAAGGCACCCACGGGCAGGCGAGCAAAGGCGTTGTGGTCCAGGTCAAGGTAGGCCAGCTGCGGGGCCCCCTCAAAGGCAGTGGCTGCCAAGGTGGAGAGGCGGTTGTCAGTGAGGTAGAGGTAGACCAGGCTCTCCAGCCCCCGCAGCGCCCCAGGGCGCAGCGCCCCAATGCTGCAGCTCTGCAGGTGGAGGGACACCAGCTCCTTCAGGCCGGGGAAAGCACCCGGCGGCACTGTCCCGAAGGCATTTCGGCGCAGGTCGAGGAGGCGGGTGTCCCCGGGGAAGCCCCGGGGGATCTCCCGCAGGTCCCTGTTCTCGCAGGACCCATGCCGGAAATCAGGGGAGCAGGCGCACCCCTGGGGACACTGCCTGCTGCCGGCTGCCCTCGGCTGCTCCGATGGTGTGGCGGGGCTGAGGGGCAGCCGGGGGCGGCTGCATCTCATCTCGGGGGGCCTCAGGGAGTCGAGGGGCCGGCCGCGGAGGGCGGGGGGTGCGGCGCACACCCCCTCTGCCTGCACCCGCGCCCTCACCAGCCAGTTGTGGAAGGGGCGCAGGAGGCAGGAGCAGAGCAGGGGGTTCCCAGCCAGGCTGACCCTCGCCAGCCCCGCAGCCCCAGCCAGGGGCGGCAGCCCCCGCAGCTGATTTTCACGGAGGTCCAGCGTGCGCAGCTGGGGGCTGCGGGCGAAGGCATCGGGTGCCACATCCTGGAGGGCAGCGTGGTCCAGGAAGAGGTGCTTCAGGGAGGCCATGGCCAGGGCCTCCTCAGCCACGTAGGTGATGGGGTTGTGGCCCAGGTCCAGCCGGGTGGCCCCATCTAGTCTGGCCAGGGCCTCGCCGGGCAGTGCCTGCAGCTCATTGTGGTCTAGGCTCAGCCTGCGCAGGGCAGGCAGGGCAGCGAAGGCCTCGCTGCCCAGCACATGGAGGGCATTGTGAGACAGCCGGAGCCACCTGAGGACCTGCAGACCCTGGAAGACCATGTCGGGGAGGTAGACCAAGGCGTTTGCCCTCAAGTCGAGGACAGTGAGAGACCCCAGATGGCCAAAAGCACCTGGCTGGATCTCCTCGATGTGGTTCCCCTCCAGGATGAGCTGCTGGAGGGAGGACAGCCCGTCCAGGGACTCCTGGTAGAGAAGGGCTATGCTATTGGAGGCCAGGTTGAGGTAGACCAGCCTCCCCAGCCCCCGGAAAGCCCCCTCCTCCAGCCTCTCCACCTTGCAGCGCTGCAGGTCCAAGTGCGTGAGGTAYGGGGTGGCGAGGAATGCCCCCACCGGGATGACCGTGAAGCTGTTGCCCCGAAGGTCCAGTTTTTTGGTGAGCTGTCGGTCACACAAATAAACACTGAGTTACCCTAGGGCTGCCATCCCCACCTCCTCTTCCCTCCGTCCCCTGCCTGTCCCTTAGCCCACCTGCGGGATGGTGCTGGGGACGGCCATCAGGTTCTCATTGAGGCAGAGGACGTGGGCGCGGAGGTTGTCGCAGACACAGGGCGCGGGGCAGCGGGCGGCAGCTGTCCCTCCCAGTCCCAGGGCCGCCACGAGCAGGAGGAACCCCCAGGACAGCCTCATGGTGGAGAGCACCTGTAGCCAGGGAGAGATGGCAGTGAGGGCAGGAGAGGGGCCAGGCTCCCATGCATGCCCAAACTGCATTGCCTACCGGCACCGGCTGCCATGGGGGCTGTTGCTGTGACCTAGTGGGGCAGGTCTCACCATCTCTTGCTCTCACACCATGATTTTACAGGTTATAAATGAGGAAGAGCRTGGAAGAAGGAGAAAAGAAATATTTAGAATGAAAAGTGAAGGTAGCAGATAGCAGGTCTCCACTTGGAAAGAGCTTTTACCCTGGTTACCAAAACTCCCTGAGGGGCTTGGCAGTAGCAGAGGGTCACTTGTGGGGAACTGGCTTGGAGCAGACACCCCCCCCTTTTTCTTCTTATATCACTAGCATAAAATTGTCTTGATCTATACAGCATATCAATATTCCTCCTACAACCAAGGCTTGGTTTTTTTGTAAAAGACAAGCAGTATAGCTATCCAGGGGATGTGACCACCCTAGCTTTCTGAGCTGCCACCTTTCTTTTAATTGCAACCACCCTGGTCACCTCCCAGCTCTGCGCCTCCCGCCCTGCACGATCCCTGCTTCCCCCCCACAAGCTATTCATAGCTGGTTTTGGAATAGATCTCCACTGTTTAGCTGCAGGAAGAACGGGTTGGTTTTGGCTGGGCAGGAGCGAGCCCCGGGGGTGGAGGTGCCGGAGAGGGGCCAAGGCTGGGGCGAGCACAGAGGGGGTGGCGGGGCTGCAGATATGGCCAATACACCCCCCCTAAGCTCTGGGGAGCAGCAGCAGTGGGGTCTGCAAGGCTCAAACCCGTGGAGCCACCGTGGTGCCCATCTCCTTGCCCACCGTGGCTCATTGTCCCCTATGACCCCACTCTGCCGTCCTGCCGCTACCACAGCCAGCCCTGCCTCGGCACCCCCACACACTGGGGTCACCCCCCCTCTGCAGCCACCGGCGAGTGCCACCAACGCGATGCCCCCAGCTCAGCCCCCAACCTGTGCCTGGGCACTGCCACGTGCCAGGCACCATCCTGCCACCCCCTCCCACACACCTGGGGGGTCACGCACCCGGGGGCTGGGGGTACCTGCTCCTCAAGAGGCGGCAAAAAAAGAGGGGAAAGCGTCCCCCCTGCCCCGTCCAGTGGCTGCCAAGCTCCTGCGCCGGTGTTTGCTCTCCTTGCAGAAGTGAGAGCTGAATGGGCCCCGTTGTGTCGCTTTCCCAGCAGCGCTCACCGGACGGAGCCAGAAACGCAGGAGGAGGAGAAGGAGGAGGGGGGGAGGAAGGGTAGAGACCCTGGGAGAGAGGGCAGTGACCCAGACATTGCCTCCCCCTCGCCTCGCAGGGGCCCGGGAGCACCGGCACTGGGGAGCCAAAGCCTGGCGTGTCGCAGCGCCAACCCGGCCAGAGCCCGTGTGGGATTTGGACTCACTGTTTCCCGGGCTCTGCCTTTCCTTTCCTGGCTGTGTAAGTCACAGGAGCTACAGAGTTGCAGGGCAGAAAGGTGACATCCAGCCAAAATTGCAATGGAGGCGGTAAGCCTGAGCAAAAGGAAAGAGACAGCTGGCAAGCTGGGCTGCGGGGCCGTGCCACATTTACAGCCCCCAGTTCTTCTAATTTTGCTTCTCTGCTTGTTTCAAAGAGGCCAGGGGTGGCAATGCCTGTGTGAAACATCATTTGCTTGCAGAAGGCCATGGAGTCCTTCGTTTTCCTCCCTGACTCTGTCATTTCCCTTTTTTCAGCTCTGCGTTTCACTCTCCCAGGGAACGAAGATCTGGAGATCTAGCAGATCTGCAGCCCAACAAAAATCTGGAAGATTTGATACTAATGTCTTTCTCCCATTTAAGCTCTTCCTCTATTTGGCAATCATCTCAGCTGCCAGAACCAGTATGTCCCRTCCTGGTGCCACCTGTCCAGGTGGACATGCTGGCCAGGGTCTGCGAGCCTCCCCACAGCCGGATGGCCAAAGCCTCCTCRGCCACCGCCTCGGGCTGGCATCCCCTCTGTCCCCGCAGGCTCCCAGGGGTGCTTAGTGCTCCAGTGACGTGGGGTGAGCGCCTGACCGCACCAATGCAGGGGGGCAGCTCGGAGGCACCACCACTGAGGCTCATCCCTGCTCTGCTGTGCAGGGAGGACCATTGGGGATGTAGGTCCAGGGGGGATGAACCTGCCCCAGGCTGGCAGGAGTCGCCCTGGGGAGCTCGCTGCCTGTGCCAAATCACCGGGCTCATGGTTCGTGGCTGGCTGACCCCCCCGCCCCGGCACCAAGTTTGGGGTGAGCTGAGGAGCAGCCCCAAAATGAAGCAGCTTGGAGCCAGGTGTTTGCATTCGCTCCCAASCTGGGGTCTCTGCCACTGCCCTCCACTTTTCTCCTGGTCCCCTGCAGCCTTTCTCCCTGCACACAATGGGAGGAAGGCCACAGCACAGGCTCAGCTCCCGCATAGGCTGCAGTGCAGCCGGGAGGAGGAAAGCACCTGCAGATCTGGCCAAAGTCACGTTCAGGGATGGGTGATGATGCTCCTATTAGGATGCTTCATGCCAACGGTGGGGGGGCTGGATGGGTGGGGGGGTGGTACCATCTGCCCTCCTCACAGGCTTTTAGTTTGTTCATTTACCTAGCAATGATCTTGCCATTTTTGGCATCTACTGAGGCTACAGGGAGGCAGCCAGACTTTGCTCTGGGGCATGGGACATGAGGGCAGCACACTTGAACTTCCACRTGGTCGGGTTTAACTCACCTCTGCCAGGCCAGGAACTTTTGCTTTCCATTAAAGAAAATGTTTCTCCTTTGCCTGCAAGGAGCCCGATCCCATTACTACCACTACAAGGATTCACTGCTCACAGATGCCCCCAAAACTGTCCCACRCAGACAGAACTCTTTGCCCCCACTGCTTTGTTGGACTAATGAAGTTCAAATTAAAAATACTTCCAACAGCTGTGATACTTTTGGGGTGAGATGGTTGCACAAGACAGGCTGAAGCAGCACTAGAATGACCCCAAGTTCCTCCAGGCCACTAGTGGGAAACGGTCATCCTCTGGGAGCGACTTCTAATGGAAATCAGAGTTAGCAATTCCCATCCTCTTTTTTTTTTTTCCCCTAATCCTGAGGCATAAGCCAATTTTAAGGCTCTTCTGATGCCATGTCCTACCTAGAAGCAAATCTGTCTTCTGCAGAGACTGTCACTTCTACCYTCACACCCCCCTTTTTCCTATAGACTTCTAATCTTGATGATGAATACCAGGACCAGGAAAATCCTGTTTCTAAATATTGTTTGCTTTTGAAAGAAACTTAGGGATCAACATCTCACACTTGTTCTGCTCCTATGGCTTGGCTACTCAAGCTTCTCACACAGGTTCTCCCCATGACCTGACCCACAGGCCTTTGCGTAAGCAGCAGCATCCCTCTGACCTTCACAGGCTCTGTCGGACAGCCTTGCACACATGACATGCTCCATGGGACCCATTGCAGATGTCCTCCTGTAGAGGTTAACCCCTTGGCTTGGTCTCTACATCTCTGTTCTGCATCACGTTCCTTTTCTCCACGACCCTCCTCCAGGGCAGAGGGGGCCGAAGAGCAGCAGGAGGCCAGGGAGCTCCAAGGAGAGCTACGCTAGGTTCAAGACTTACAGAAAACACAGATTCTTTTGTCTCAATTTTGCCCTCAAGCTCGTGGCAAAACTTAACAGATTTGCTTTTGCAACAGACAGCTGAAGAAACAGGATGGGATGAGGCGAAGGAGGCAGGGCTTGGCCTGCAGTGATTGAAGCTCCTTCTGTAGGTGCAGGTACCTTCACTTCAGTTGATTTTTACCAATTTGGACACAGAAGAGTCGCAGCTTCAGTCACAGAAACTGACAGAAAATGCATTTTGCTCTTAGCCTTAGGGCAGCCTTTTTTTAATGAGGGGACACTGCTCTTACATGAAGGCCAGCACCGCCCCTGCCAGAATGACGAGAGACACTGCTTTCCTGAGCCTGCTGCATCACAGCCACACAAAACTTCCCACAGCCACCCCAGTTTCACCAGTGTTGCCTTGAACAGGCCCACAACCTGGGGGAATTTAAGCAGAGAGCATGTGCAAATAGGTCTTTGCACATACCACGCACTTTATTTCAATCCAATGCCCCAAGCYCTTTTTTCTGTCCATGCTGCCTGCACACCCTGTGAGTTAACACCAGCTTTTCCTGCATTTAGGCCAAGCACGTGCACCTTGCCAGCTGTGGTACACATCATTGCCTCTCACAACGAAGGGACAGCTAAATCCATTTCCTTGACTTCTTCCTGGCACTGGCCCTATTTATACTGCATGTCGATTTTAAGGTCGGGTAAGGGAGGATGAATAGTCTCCTCCAACTGAAAACAGAGAGGGAAGGAACAACTCTCTGCTACCTAAAGAGAAAGAGATGTGTTGATTATCAGAGGCTTGAAAGAAGAGGGAGCAGGACCAGCCTGTGAGCTTGTGTGCTCAGAAGTGGTACAGGTAGGTGCCACAAACGTGTGTAGGCACATGGACAATCCTCCATACAGAGATTTAGGGGCATCTGCTGCTACTCCTTCAGCACAAGAAAAAAAAGCACAGCCCTACCCAAGAACRATCAGCACAGCCCTAATTCATGTGCTCAGCTTTCAAACATGTGAACAGTGCACACAGTCCCAGGGTTTTGTCAAAGGGAGGAGAAAGGGAACATGTATTCCACAGGGATTTCATGGATTGTATTCATTTCCAAACCAAGCCTATTTAATTAGGAAGAAAAGGGAAAGGGACAGGGAAAGGGCAGGAAGAGGGAACAACACAGGCAATGGCAAAAAAAATTTACAGTAAAACTATGCTTGCTCCCTTAAGCAATGGCCACCAGGGTCAGCCACACTACACAAATATTCCAAGCCACAGCAGCAGGGGAGTAGTATATTAAAGTACAAATCAGCCACATACTGCCGTTGACAAACGGGCTTGAAAGAAGAAAAAAAGGGGAGCACACCTTGCCCCTCTGACCCGGCAGCAGCAGAAGGGGGTCAAGCATTCCCCTGGCCTGGAGAAGCAGGGGCAGCAGCAGCAGCGTAGCCTCCCTCCTGCACAGTGCTGAATGCTATCAGGCATGAGTCACAGTCCAATAAAATAAAATAAAATGCACAACTGGGTTGATCCTGATGAGAGAGCTTCTGGGCCCCATGTTAGTCTCGGCACACCCTTGCCAATGCGACCGTAGTGGAGGACTCTTCTTTTTAATCCATGCAGAGCTCAGAGCAGCACTGACTTATTCTAGCATAAGCACCTGCCCTGCAGACCAGGGAGTCGCTCCATGAGGAGTAGAAAAAAATTCAGCAGGATTTGTCCAAGTTTATGAAAGCAGAAGGAAGGACAGACCTCCTACAGGGGAAAAACAAAAAAAAAAAAAAAGAAAAAGAAAAAATAAAAAGAAAAAAAGAAAGGACAGCACGTCTGTATGGGCTCTGGGATCCTCTCCCACCATGCAGTTCTGAGTTCTCTGCTGACGACAGTCCTATGAGGAGGGAAGGGCACAGCAGCACGTCTCTTGTCTCTTACAGCTGGTGGAGGGTTTGTAAGAGCATGTGGCGAGCAAATGAACAGGAGTCAAGAGCACGGTTCGGTCTGTGGAAAGAGGAGAGATTTAAAATACTAAATTTAAGAACTGCTTTGTATCTGACTTTGAATGAGTAAATAAACACCATTTCAAACACACTGGGCTTGCATGCCCAAAAGTCTACATCTTTTCCCCTTGGTCATCTCTTCTGAAACCATTCCCTGACCTCTGCACAGATTACTGCTTCCCATCCAGCGCTTGCTGTTGAAAATTCTCTCTCCTGTTGCTGAGTCCGACTCAGGAYGGCAACGGCCAAGAATCAGAACATTTATTTCCACAGGTACAAAAATCAGCAGCAGATTGTTGATCTCTGCAGCCATGTCTCAGTTTGGGTAGCAGGAAGTGGGTGGGGGTGGAAGCCCCTTTCCCTCCCAGTAATGGAATTTTCCATATAGATTCACCGTTCAGGGCCCCAAAACACAGAAGACAAGCCTGCTCGTACTCAAATCTTTTCTCACCCAGTCATCTGCTATCTTTGACCCAATGGTGACTTTGGTCTCAGTGCTTAAGTCTTTAAAAGAGGCCCTCCCCGCCCCTGAGGTCAAGTAACACCTGACTGGCTTCGCTGGGCCACCTTTCGGAGGGCCTTACAAACAGCCCACAGAACCTGCAGGCCATCAGCTGAAAGTGCCTGGCGCAGAGATTGAGATAGCGAGGTCTACCTCACACAGAATAACCTGCTCCTTGAAACTAGATGATGGAGCTATAGTCACATCAGGGTTAATGTGGGGCTAAATCTCCCTAACCTTCCCATCACCTCCCAGTAATGTATATTTCTGTTCCCGCAGGCTAGTTGTTCTCTAAGCATCACTGAAACTTCTAACAGTCTGTTATCCATCCATTAGGGAACTTCCTCCAAAGAATTTTAATCCAACGTTTTCCACTGTTCTGAGAATAGAAATCATTAATTTTACCTTTCTCCTACTCCAACACAGCAAAATACCCTTAATAGCAAGTGAGGTCTACCCAATTTGGGAAAGAAGAGGGAGCTGAAATAAAGATGGGAGTATCTAGGTAGGAGCAAAAAATTAATCTCTGGATTTATAGTACACAGGTAATAGCTGCAGAGGTTGTTTGGTATAGGGCTCTATGTATGCTATGGTTTAACAGAACCACATCCTGGAGAAGAGTTAACCCCTTTTATCACCCCAAGAGCCATTCAATGCCCCACACTGAACAGACAGGACACAATTACAACTTGCAGTTTGTCTTCAAAGTGKCTGGGTGAGGTATTTCAGTTATCACATCTGGAAGACCCAGTCCTGTTTGCAATGAGCAGGCTGATTTTGTCTAGGCAGCTCCCCATTTTTGGAAATAGAGAACCTGAACTGCTGATGTTGATCACAGCCAACCTCCCTCACAGCCTCCACTTCTAACACCAAGCCTCCTCTAACACTAAGAGCCTCCTTACTTGCTGTGGAGTTAAACTGCCTGCTACTCTGTGCTACAGACTGTTGAAAGAGGCCAGTGATATGATCCAAACCAGCAGCAAAGAGCAGGAAAAAAAAAAAAAACAAATCCAAAACAAAACAAAAAAACCAAACCAAAACCAAACAAAACCCCAAAAAAACCCCAAACAAACAAAACAACCCCAACCCTTACAAAAACAACCACCACCACCTCCAGCAAGTCACAAGCAAGCAGGCATGCACATACTTTCAGTGTTTCCACTAAAGAACTATGGAAAAGCACATGTGGATTCACAGCACCCTCTTGTGACCAAAAAAAGAAAATAAGGACTGACAGCAGCAGAGTAAGATGGATGCCACTCACRGTCCGTATCTATAGTTTCATTATTATTTTTGAATGAAGAACACTACCTACAACATCACAAATTGTCACAACAGAAGGGAAGAGAATGACGACTCCAGAAGTAAGCCCCTTGCAGTGAAAGGCAGCAGAGCTCTAGCCTAGGCACCTACAAGAAATTTACAGCTCTAGAAGCCCAAAGGAGCTAACTGCAATCCTAAAGGGAAAACCTAGAAAATATCACAAAAATGCATACCAGTTTGCTGCAAATGAAGGACTCGTGGGTTTGACAGAGTGGAAGTAGATGTAGCAGAAACAGAGCCAGAATGAGCTCTGCAGATTACTAAGTTAACCAGTTAGAGGTTTGATTTAAGGTTAGGAACGTGATTTTGTTCTGACTGAATTGCAAGGAAAGACAAGGGGTGTAGGTTAATCAAGAAGCTGTTTTAACTGGCCTTTGTGGTTCTTGAACTGCTCTTGTTCTCTCCAGGCAACCGTAAAGGATTTAATTAATAGCTGTTCTCCTTGTTCCCTTAGGGAAAGCATTTTAAGAAACACATATATTTATARAACACAGAGGTATATTGTTTGTATGTAGTGTTGACTTCATTACGCTGCACAGGACATAAGTTTCCCTGTGATAATATCACACCTTGCAACAGCAGGGTTTGCAAATCAGAGAAAGCTTCAGCTCCAAGAATTTCACAGAACCAGGGACACTCTGCAGGCTTGGCGTTAGCACCCTTACATACCGAAGGCAGGCAGACACATCTGCCTTCTACTGTGAGAGGCTCTTGGCTCTCACACAACTTATACAGGACCCCTGAACAATCTCACACTTTCAGAAAGAGACTTCCCCCTCTTGTAATTGTAGTGAAATGCTCGCTGTGGATTCAATGGAATTTTTGTTGACGGATTCATTAAGACCAGAATTTTACTCTTATTTTGTTACATACAGCATCATCTACAGATGAAAAACATTTATTGGTATTTTGCAGGCCTGGAGTCTGGGAGAGGCCTACATACACACATACAGGGACAGAGGGACAAGTGTCTTTTGTGAGCAACTTTGTTTAGAAGGACACATCAAGTTGAGTTATGAGGCTACTCCAGGCACTGGAACCTGACATAAGCAATTAGAAGGGTCAAATGCACTGAACCAAAGTCCCCATTTCTGTATTCCCTGCTTCAAGTTATTTAAATCCTCTGTTTGGAGGACTGGGGCTGATGGACACTAAGTGGTACTTGTTTTGATCAAGCTGGGTCTCTGCATAACTAGTGCCTGATGAAGTACGCCATCATTTTCTTCACCCTTTCATTTTTAGGGCTGGTATTGGGTCCTTACGCTGTACATATCTACTTGATCAACAAGCAACATCACAGGCACAGGCAGCAGTGTAGGAAACAGCAGAAATGCAGCAATCTGTCTGGACAACTTCACATGGCAAGTCCTGATACTTCTTGCTTAAACCTATAATGATTTGAGTTGGAGGTGTATTTGTTCAGTTGGAAAAGCATGTGGTCATTGGCTTGTAACTGCCTAATTCTTAGCCTGATCAAGCCAAAGAGAGGAGACAGCAGACAAACTGTTCCAGCAGAAGGGCCTCTAGGTTAGCATTTGCACATGTGTAAACAAGCTAGTTACATAGTTTTATTTCCCAAAACTGACCTTAGCATGGCTGATTGCTGGACACATACCGCTGCTACACATCAGCTTTGACAGCTTCAGCCACACCAACGCTTGGAAAAATTCTTCTCCCCTATCACAACCAGCCTGCTTCCAATCCCAGCAGAACGAAGAAAAGACTGACTACCAATATTTGACTGCATCCCTATTGCCCATGTTTCGTACTGACCACAAGTATTTGATGCCTCTGCCTTTCATCAGCAAGGGATGCTAAGTGTCTGCATATTACCCGTACCACGAAAATCAGGAAGGCTTAAGCCTCATTTTGGAACCTGTTAAAAAGCTGCTCTCACCCTACATGACACGTGGTCCATGCTGAGCCAAACAGCCACCAAGCTCCAAATGGATTTCAGACCTCTGCTGGTTTTGCCTAAAGTGACAATTTTGGACTGTTTCTCCCCTTGACTGCTGAAGAGTAGTATTTAATCCTTCCTCTCTTGAGGGAAGGTCTATTGGGTGTGTTTTTTCTAAGTCTCATCAATGCTGAAGTTCATACTGATTTAATCCTGAAGAGATATGGCTTCCACAGCTATTGCATTTACTATGCTTTAAGAAATTAAAGAGACTAAAGCTGGTGGGGGCAGGGGTTGATTCTATAACTATACCAGAAGTAACATTAAATAGAGGCAGGCAGTAGAAGCAGCTTCTTCAACACTTATGCTCCCAATTTAGTTCTCAGAAAAAATCACTAACTTTGTTGCTGTCACAGCAGGAAATTTCATTTAGAAACAAATTCAGTCTTTGTGTTTTGCAGTGTTTTGATCTGCTGGTGTTCAGTGTTACACAGCATGACAATTCAGGTAGAGCTCTGCTGACCCTCATACTCAGAAGGATGATTTGGAGGGCGCAGTTAGATCCAGTGTACTGATAGTTCACTCAAGCAGTGGCTAGAAACCCAGCAGGTTTCCTTAAGCTCAAAACACCTCTTCTGTGACTGGCATTAGCAGTCTCTGCTTCAGAGCCAGTTAGTTGCAAAGCCAGCTTTCCACTGTTTCTTCTTTAGGAGCAAGATTTTTTTTTTACTCTAAACCTTGCATACTGGAGTAAGCAAGATAAAAGTAGAGGCCCATTAAAACTATTAATCCTTAATTTAAGAACAGATACTTAGTGGGCTTTAACAGAACAGCTTGCATGTAGCTATTAACCCTCAAACAGTTTCACTAGCTCCCATGGAGAAGACTGCATGGCAAGTGCAATACTCACTTTGTGACAAAAGCTGAGAGAACTGGGGCCAGGGATTTAGGGAAATAATCCTGCTGGACCATATGGTTCAAGGTCATAAGAATACCATAGAGGCTTGGGACAGCTTTGATCTTCTCTTCACTCTGAGAAAAGGACAAGAAGATGAAGTCAGACATCAGACAATCACTACTTTATCTAATCCACTGTAGTTCACAGAGGCAATGAATTCTCTGCTGAACAAAGCGCTCCCATACACTGTAGGAGAGAAAGCTGGTCACTAGATTAAGTGCAATGTTCCTCAAGACAAAGGTAGCCAATTCCATAGCCTCCCAGCACCAGCATCTGAAATAAAGCAGCATCAAGAACATTCTAGTACTTATCAATTGACAGCAGTAGTAATGGGGAAAGGGAAGTAATGAACTTGCAAGTGAAACAGCCAAATCTTCTCATAGGCTCTGTGCCAAAGTGTTCTCCTAAGGAATTCCACCAGGCTTCAATTCATAAAGAATTAAGTTGCCTTAATTACATAACTTTTTCTTGTATTATTCTGTAGGTCATTTTTATACCATCTCCAGTTCTTTGGCAGGCTTCCTCCAGAACTTGATGCAGTATTCCCAGAACTGGTCTCACAATTATGTACAAGATAAAGCTAACAGTCATCCCCCTGCTTACATGATGCATAAGTTACTCTTGCTCCTAACGTGATGCTAACCTACATGTCCCAACTCTTACATTGTTTTCATTTCTCCACTGCCATTTCAACTAAAGGCCTTCATTCTGTAGACAGGATTTAGACCTGTGTTCCTAGGTGTATGACCTTGGAGTTCATGGTGCTAAGAGTATCTGTTACTCATGTGCTTCCAGCTATGTGGGACAGAAAATGATGGAAGCTGCTCCCTCTCCACATATGCTTAATTCATCAACAGTCCTCTATATCACAGATGACAATCAGCTGACTGATCCTCAAGGGCTTTATTATCAATACCACTTCCTGGCCTGAAAGAATTCTTCTGGAGCACAAGTCTGTGCTTTGCGCCTCATGCATATTTGCTATTTTCTGTRTGGGTAAAAGGTAGGTGGTAGTCCCCAAAACAAGCATTCTGCAGAACAAAAAGTCATCTCGGGTTCTGTTGACCTGTCTGAGAAGTGGGAAGCCTAGCGTTGGTCCAATGTCCAATGAACACAGGGAAAGGCTAAACTGATTTGTAGGAAATTAAGATGTATCCAAGCATGTCAACAGCTGTCTGTATCCCAAACTGGATATTACCAGAAGGAGATCCATAAACCTCATTAAGAGCAGGCTGCTATAACATAGATTATGGCTATTCTGTGGTTTAGAATTGTCTTGATCCAAGTTTCCATTCTCAGCTTCTAGGTCTTGAGGCAGTGAGAAACATTAACCCTTGTAGCACAAGTAGGCAAAGGTGCTTCCTAAGTTTGCAGACAGAACCTCTCCCCAGTCATCTCACTGAAAGTAAAGCTACAGATACTCTAATGCAATCTGCAGGTTTCCTACTGACCCTCCATCTTTTCTCGCAAGAAAGTTTATTCCCTGTAACTACTTATTTAACACTAGTATTTGGCAAAGATACCTCAAAGCATGAAGTTGAATGCTACTGATCTAGCATGAGTAGTTGGATATATGTTTTTGAGCCACGCTACTAAGAGATGCCCTAAAGGACCACATTAACTAATAATAATTGTAGATTAGACTCCTGGACATGGCTTTTTATAGACACCATAGTCCAGCAGCAGCACTATTTCCTTACCTGACCCTCCCTACCTTTAGGGGATGATTGAGAATGCAGAGCACGTTAAGCAGAAGAGGTACAAAGAGCTGACACCACCTTCATCCTAATGTAACCTTGCAATTTGCAGTTTCTGCTGGACCTGCAGACTTCCATTGTCCCTGGGCATCAGGCATGCACAGGCACCCAGCTGCTTCCATGGCAACATAATTACCCAAAACCCAGCCAGTCTGGTCTTCAACAGGCTAAACAGACCATAACTTAACTCTTTCCTGCTTCCTCACCTTAAGTAGTCCCATGTGGATCAAGAGGCTTGTGACGAATGCATCCGAATTAAATGTGGCAGAAGTGAAGGCTTTTCTCATCAAGGCATCTAAAAAGAAACAAATGCATCATATTAAACAATACAGAAAGGGATGCAGTTACAGATTTTAAGATCAAGATTGATCATACAAGACCTCAGGGAACATCAGCTGTTAAAGGAGTTTTGGAAGGTAATATCTGCTAAGATTCCAGTTGTCTCCACAGGGACTAGGTATAACCTCTGAAACACTGAGAAAGATAAAACCCAGTCGTTAGGTATAAGGCCTGATACAAAGGAAAATTAAAAAAAACAACAACAAAAAATGCAAAAAACCCCCCAAATTCACACACTGCCAAGCTTCAGATGTAATTTGACCTCAGTCCTATGCATCACAAAATGTTCTACTCAATGCACATGAACATGCATGCTATGTGCATACATGCATATAAATATGATCAGATGAAGTAAAGCAGCAAGTGTTAGAGCCTTAACATTTTGAAGGCCAGCAAGAATTCACCTTTCATTTGAAACCAAAAGGAATGAGAACACAATGAGAAAACTTGTTCAGCTGTTTTCTGGGTTCCCCCAGGACCGATATTCTGGAAGTACAAGATATGCTAAGTTCAGAATGAATCTCTACTCTCACTCCACACAACAGCATGGCACAGCTTGGTACTTTGTTATCTGGGGTTTCCTGCTGCCAGGGACAAAACAGTCGAATTGCCTGGCCCACAGGGGCCTTCCTCTGCATCGCACTGGTGTCCTTGACACTGAAGCAGGTCACACCATTAAGTGAAGAAAGGCCCGGTCACCTGTTGTTTCATGCACTGCTGTTTTCACTGGGGCTTCATCTTTGAAGACCGAGGATATCCTTAGGAGAGTTGTAACTACTTTCTCTACATCGGATGTGTCTGTCTGAAAGACAAGAAAAAAAAATTTAAAAAAAAAAAAAATCAGGGGCCATTCAGTTCACTGCTCACCAGCTACAAGAAGATGGGTCTTTGCTAGGACTGTGACAAGAATTACAGCCTTCAGCTGACTGACATCAGTTTTGCCTTGGCCATATCACAAGGCATAAGCAACACTGTGAAACACAGTTACTCTATGTAGAAGCTCTGGTGCCAGTATAAGCGTTAACTGCATCATCTGCTTCCATAAGGTTCCTCAGGATCACTGGGGAAAAGATGCAAATCTAGGTCTCAAGAGAGAAAGATATCACCTCTGGGGATTAAATGATTCTGAGAGAGAATCAAGCACAGAAGACCACTGGCTCACCTACCTGCTGAGCTATCAGCACAGAGCACTTTGGTCCTAGTCGCAGCAGCTTCTCTGGTGATGGGAAAGCAAGGAACGTGGCAACGTCCACAGGAGGAGATGGCACTGGAGTTGAATCCTGAAACAGGCAGAATCCATCTCAAGTTTACTCTTGGAAGTAAATAAATTGGTTCAGCAGCAAAGGCACATAGGACAGATCAGGACACAGGTACATCAGGTCAGGATTTGTTCTATTTGAAAACTATTTGAGGCTGGAACGAGCCCAGAGTTGGAATAGCCAGAATATGCTAGCACGACTGCATGGCATTGCCATGTACAAGGTTCCCACCATTTTCTGGACATGGGAAGACTTTTTCTACCCATGTTTGTTACAACTGCTACTCAGTCTTTTCCTCCATGCATGTGTGCACATGCACACTTTAACAAAACATGTTTCCAAGTCATCCATTTTCTTTATTTCCTGCATGTTATCTCCCTGACTGTTACTACAGTGCCAGCCCACGCAGGAATGTGAACGCCTGCCAGCACTCCAAGTTCAGACTCGCTCCAGATCTCATTTCCTCCTTTACTCTCCTCCAGCTGAGGAAACAGGAATGCATCTGGAAGTTTACCTGTGAATCAATTATCTTCTTAGGAGTCAGTGACTCCTGTTCTCCCTGTCCTCTCTCCTTCAGCTGTTGCTGTTCTTCTTCCTCCTCTTCCTCCTCCTCTTCATCTTCATCCTCCTCCTCCTCTTCATCCTCCTCCTCCTCCCCTTCATCATCACTAAGGTTTGAGAGTTACATGTTACATTAATTACACACTTGCAGTTCCTGTACACTGGAACTCAAAACATTTTTTCAAGAACAAAAAAGCAGCTTCCCCYCAAGTCTTACTGCAAGAAGTACATCTCCATCTACAACAAATTAAGAGGACACTCAGGCTTCAGTCACCCAGTTGACAATGGYGAGCAAGGAATGCAATCAATAACTAAGACTAAGATAAGTCCATCGATGAAAACGAGACACAAGGCTTATCCTGCTTATGGAATCCCCTAATGGTGTTCCACACTGCACRCTGAAACCAACATCTACAGTGTTACAGTTCTTATTTTAAAACAGATAGGTGAATCAAAGTGCGGATGAAAATTATTGGAAAMTTTCTGATTTAAACTCTGGTACCCTGCCTACCTCAAAGATCCGAGCACAGCTGCCATATTGAAGCCTTCAAGGATCTCCTGGAGTTGCTCACATCCCTCTTCTCCCAGACAGTTACCTAGGTTGAYAGGGGAGAGGGAGTAGACTTAACAGATGCACTCAAGTTTGTTCTTGAGGATTTCGCTATAGATTCTTGTCTATCTCTTATTTCTCCAATTGAACAGTTATCAGTCATTTCTACACAACACCTTAGAGGCAGCAATGCAGCCTTCAGTTATCAGAATCAAACAGTTAAACAAATTTCAGCAGCATTACACAATAGTTGGAGACAAACAAACCCCCTAATTTTTCAGAGTGTCTTTGGGAGACTTCCTGCTAGTTCTATAAATAGCTCTTGTTCTCAGCGATTCTAAAACAGGGGCACACGGCACAGTACCACTGAAATGCAGTGACCCAAGGTATGAACAGCAAAGGCCAACACTAGTCAAAGTTCTCCCACTCTTCCGCAGAGATGTGCACAGAGGTTTTTGCTTGCAAGTATGAAATATCTGAGATCACAATGAACAATTTAAAAAAGTTTTATTGAAAACAGGTATAGGTATCAGTTTAATCTTTCCACCTTACGAGATGTACCGAAACTGCTCAACTTTAACAATTAACTGAGTTCATGGCTTAAGAAAACTTTTGGGATATAACTGCTTCCTATCCTGAGGTCATCCAAGTTCAGCTACTCTCAGAGTACCATTTTTTAAATGCTGACAATTGCAAGACTAGAATATGTGATACTGTCAACATTCTTCCTAGGTTTCTAGTTGGGATCAGACTAGACATACTTTGATCCAGCAAACTTACATACCATTGAGATCCAACTTCTCCAACTCTGCCTTATCTTCAATAGCTTCAGCAACAGTCAGAGCAGCATCTCGTTTGATCTCACAGAAGGACAAATTCAGTTCCTAAGAAGCAGAAGAACATTTGTTTGCAGAACTCCTATTAACATCTATCATCTCCGTAAGCTTCATGTGCTCACAAGTGTTCTGGAAAGAGCCTCATCTGAAGAAGCTCTTAGCAAA